>OX596251.1:16761058-16810882 GCA_951394255.1 Polyploca ridens
GTACTATGAGGAAACACCGGTGACATATCGTGAGCCAACACCAGAGACTCCCATTTCGATATGCCGAGATCCCTCACCGGAATTGCAAAAGCTACCGGTTCAAACTAAGATAGAGCTTTGCCCTACAAGACGGCAGGATAGATCTCTTAGCCCGACGACAAAAAATAGACAAGATTTGTCCTATGCGGAAATATTAGCTCTCGGTCTCCGAAAACAGGCCCGCAAACAAAGTGTTACGTCTTTACCGAAACCACAAGTGGCACATGTTGAATTAGTTAAAGAGATAGTTATAGAATGCGTGGAAAAATCTCCAACAACTCAACCGATCAAACAACCTGAACCGAAGGTTGAGCGTGTTGAATCGATGAGATTGAAACCTGAGCGTTTCGATCGCCCACCACCCAGGAGTCGGTCAAGAGATATACCGAGACAGAGACGTGCTCCAGAAAAACGAGCCACAAAAGCACACGACGTGCAGGTCATGAAGAAGAAAAAGACTTCTAAAAAAGTTATTGAAGTTCAAGAGTTTGAAGATTCACCTGAAGTTATCGAAGTCGAATTAACGTCGGTGTCGTTACCACCAAATAGACCTCGAGATCCAGAACCAGTAGTAGATACAATCAGTAGGGAAGTCATTAAAAAGGTACAGCATAGTGATACTGTTGTTGAAACTGTAACTGAAATGGAAACTGTCGAATACATTCAACCAGATACCGTGAAAGAAGATGTTGAACAGAAAAAGTCTAAAAAGAAACACAAGTCTAAAAAACCCAAAACAACGGAAGATGAAATACAAAAAGCTTTGAAAGAAATTGAGGAGTATGAGAAACAAAAGAAAAAGAAGTCAAAAGACTCTCGTGATAAAAGCAAAGAAAACAGTGCTGATGTTGCAATAGTTGAATTATTTCAACATGTTGTCAAAAAGCCGACCTGTCAGGTTTCGAAGCCAAGCTTCAAAGAAGTGCAGAATGAAACCGAAGTCCACAGTAAATCGAAAAAGAAAAAGGGATCTAAAGATTCTCAAGATGATGTTAAAGATATTAATTCTGAATTTATTACAATTGAGTCTACAAGACTTAGTACTTCTCAATATAGTACAGAGAATGTTATGAATGTGAAGCAAAAGAAAAAGAAAGTTCACAAAGAATCTCAAAATATTGATAGAAGTTCTCAAGAGAGCTCACCAGAACTTATTTTATTGGAAGCTATAGAAACTGAAAAAGGAACAACGAAAGATAGCATCGTTAAAACCCTTCAACAGACAACTGAAAATCAAGGAGATGACAATGTCTTATCATCTTGGGATACAATGCCTGAATATGAAACAACCGATAACATTAATTTGCCACAAACCACCGAGTTGGTGATTAAAGTTTCTAAAAATGAACAAAATACTATTACTGAGACAAATCAGTCAAAGAAACACAAAACTCCTAAAGATCATCAAGAAAAACAGGAAAGTCCTATAAAAAATGCCGCTACTGTATCTACAAATGTGTTGGAAAGTGTAAAGCCTGAAACAACACTTACAAATACCTCGATTACTGAAATGCATAAAGATACAACTATTTGTCAACAGGATGTCCTGAATTCTATTTTACAGAAAGAGTCAAAACTATATGAACAGCAGTCTGTTACAAAGACACCAACAGTTGAAATTAAAGCAAATATTCCTATAAGTGAAATTTATGTAGATAGTTCAGAAATTAAGATTTCAGATATAAAATACCCTGAAAATCAAAACACAGACCTTGTATCAGTTACTGAAGATGAATTCCTATCAAAAAGTAATAACTTTTCAGAAACGGGCTTAGAATTAAGTGAAAAATCATTCATCGCTGAACAAAGTAAGCGTGTCGATACTGATATTTCATCTAAGTTTATTTTGCAAGAACATTCTAATGAATTCATTAATTCGACTCAAATCTCGAAAAATGAAAAAACTGATGAAACTGAACGTTCTTCAAAGAAAAAGAAAAAGCTAAAGAAACGAGAGAAAACACCTGAGCCTATTGTGTTTGAAACTACAGAAACTTTGGATTCTGCTGCGGAAGAAAATGTCAATACAATTGAACCAATTGTTGAAGAAAAACCTAATATTGTAGAACAACTTGAAGAACCTAAACCTATTAAAAAGAAATCTAAATCTAAAAAATCCAAAGTTAATGAAAATAATGATCCACAAATTGTTTTCTCAGAAATATCACAATCAAGTGAAGGACAGAAAAATGATGCTTTGGTGATTGAAAATATTTTAGCAGAGCCGGTAAATGAATCCATTGATGATTCTAGACGATCTAAAAAGAAGTCAAAATCGAAGTCAAATTCCAAATCCGTTGATAAAGCACCAGAACAACCGGATTCAAAACCAATTGAGGAAGTAAAAACTGAAGACATTACAGTTGTTGAAAATATTCAATTTGAAGAAGTAAAGGCCCACAAGAAGAAACCAAAATCCAAGAAACCGAAATTAGTAGACGATGACATAGAAAAAGCTCTAAAAGAAATTGAACGAACTGAAGTATCTAAAAAGAAGAATAAGGAAAAGCCTTCAAAGCCTAAAGACAAACATAAATCACCAAAGCATGGAGAGCTTTCTAGAGTTGATTCTTTAGAAAAAGAGCATAGTACTAAAAAAATTGTTGAAATTGATGATACTAAAATAACAGAAAATTTAAAGCCAATTGAACATATTGATTGGAATGCATTATTGGATGAAGAAGACGCTGTTACGGAATTGACTCTAGAGCCAATAAGTCAATCTGATTTAATTTTGAGTGATAGAGAAACAACAGAACAAGTTGCTACTGAAGTAGCAATACTCCAAGAAACTGGCAATTTATTACAAGATATTAGTGTAGTTGAGACTACTAACACTCAGTCTGTATCAGAACGTTTAAAGACTAGTCAAACAAAGACAGAAGCAACAACAACTTCTATGAAAGATATTGCTAGTAGTCAATTTGATACGTTGAAATCATTAGACGCAATAGCACCAAAGGAAGTAAAACCTGAAGTTAGCGTTCCATCTGTATCATCAAGTCCTGCTAATGAACAAAATAATAATGATAAGTTCTTCTCTGCTGATGCTTTTAAAGAGAGTTCATTTAATATTGTAGAAGAAATAACTCGATATGAACCTATTACGCAGGACGTTGAAACGCGTACTGTATATCTTATAACACATGAAGAAAAGAAACTTCCACCCATCAGGACAGTAAAAGTTTTTAGTAGCAAGACCAATTCTTTGGAAGAAGCTCCTTCGGCTAACGAGAGTACAAATATTGAACCTGTAATTGACAATAACAAAATCACTAGTGAAAAGTCTTCCAATAATGTAGAATCTGTTGATAATTTATCAACCAAACCAGAAGACAAATCTGAGAAATTGACAATAGACGTTGGTGAAAAATTATATACAATAGACAGAAAGGATATAATTCAAAAAAATCCTGTAGTAACTGAATACGAACAACCTGAACAGACATCTAGGTCTCTAGATTCTTCAGAAATACGTACTACACTTACTTCAGAAAACATGGAAATAATTACATCAACTCAAACTGTAACAACCTCAAATGTCATATCATCAGAAACGTTTGAAACTTCTTGTGAAAATCAATTACCTGAGAAAAGTTTAGATAAACGAAATGAAACGGAAATTACTAAACTTCTGCAGGATCCATCTATTGAATATAATTTCGAATCAAAAGAAACTGATAGCAATGCGACACAAGATATAGAATTGATTGGTTCCTTAACACCTAAACCTGCAGATATTGAATCAAAATCAAAGGACCCAGAAGAAATAACTAATTCGAAAACAATCACCGAAGATGACATAAGTGATATGCTTGAACAAGCTATTTTTGGATCTGTGCAAGACCGACATAAGACATCATTAAATAGGGATGAAAAACCTTCAAATATTCCATACAAAGAGCTTGTAAACGAAGTCAAAACTTACTCGCTAGATTTGGATACTTACCAATTAGACTATGATTATTATCAATTAATGGTTTCTCAACGAAAGCAACAATATTTGTCTCAAAATGACCCAACTCCTGCATTAGACCCAGAAATACATAAAGAAGAAATCGAACTTACTCAATCAGGAAGAACTGAAGAAGACAAAATAATTAATGAGAGTCGTGATGAGGTTGTAGTTGAAAAAACTTTAACCATAGAAATAAACAAACCTGAAATTTCTAAAATTGAAAAACCTAGAATATCTCCAATGAAGGAAGAAGCATCTAAAATAAATTACCAAGAAATTTATGATGCTGAGTGTATGTTGGCATCTTTATGTTCTAGTGGTCAATTAATTCAAGAAAAAATCAACATTGAGGCAGAAGTCAAACCTCAAGATCTCATAACGCAACCAGCATCAGTACCAGAGGCAACTTTGCTTCAACTTCAAGCAGAATCAACTGAAACACTAGTTCAACATACTATTGACCTCATTAGTAGTGAATATACTTTGAGACAACCCATGGATGAAATTGAAATAAATACTATACCAAGTACTCTACCTACAACGACGGAAACGATTTCAAATACAGAAATACTTCAAAATCCACCGCATGAAGAACTACCTCAAGAAGAAACAGTACATGATTGTTCCACTTCTCTCGTGGCAGACAAAAAGCCTGATATGTCGATTAAATCTGTGGCACAAAATACTCTCGATTTTATAAATAATGAAAGCATAGTTCTGCAATCTGTTGGTAAATATGTAAGATCGCCAACAATTGACAGCCTCGAATATTCATATAAAACTAACACGAATGCTGTTGTCATAAATGAACCTAGTATCCCTGATACCAAACCACCGGCCCACTTAGTTAAATCAATGAAAATTGTGGGTGAAATTGCTGCATTACCACAAGAAATACCACATCACAGCTACCAAGAGATATATGATGGTGAAAAGCTATATGCTTTCTCAAAAACTAAAGCAGACTCTTCGCCTGCTTTGAAACAACGACTATCAGCGCAAAACATTATTTCATCAAAAGATATTTTAACATCTGATATTCAAAAAGAAACATCCCAGGAAATAGAATATCCTGAAGTACATTCAAATGCTTCAAAACAAATAATAGAATTTGTAGAAGAACAAACAGGATTAATAAAAGAGGGCAATAATCTACTTACATCAAATGATGTCAAAAGCGATAATTATAAAGATGAAATAAATAAACTTATTTCCGCTGAAATTAGCATACTGACTACAAAAGATGACGAGTTACAAAGAGTTCCAAAAAAAATGAACCAAACTGCATTCGAAACACCAACGGTTAGTTACCAAGAGATAAATGATGCAGAATATTTACATGCTATGCTCATAACAAAATCAAGAGAATCAAGCAAAGAAACATCTCCAGTTAAGGAAGCAGATATTCATATACAACAACCATTCATTAAAGATACTCTTGAAGTTATTGATTTGATTGAACAAGAATCTACGAGTGACGAGAGACGTATAAGTAATGAAATAACAGAAGATGAAAAACTTTCTAGTGGTGAAATTACTGAATATCAGGTGCTTGTTGAAAGCAATGACGTTGATCCGGAATTGGTTGATGAACCAGAACCTATGATTCAAAATATTTACGAAGTGCCAAGATTTAGTTATCATGAGTTAAATGATGCTGAGAGTATATTTGCTTCAACAAGAGCTTCCTTTACTGAGTGTGTACAAGAAACTGGAAACAATCAGATTATAGAATGTACTGAAATAGTAACTACACCGACTCAAACAATAAGTGAAGGTACAAATATTGTAATTGAAAATAAAAATATAATAGAACGCCCACAAGCTTCTATTGCTATTAATCAAATGGTCCAAGACAAAAAAATTACATCAATAAATCCTAATGTATTCGAACCATTGCATCATAGTTATCACGAAATACAAGATGCAGAACGTGTCCTCGCATCTGTCATTTCATCTGAGATTGAAGAGCCTTCTCAAATAGAAGAATTAGAAATCGAGGCAGTGATGACTTTAGACACCCAAAACAATGAAGCAAATATGGACTATAAAAAACCTTTATCTATATCTTTTGAAGAGCCAGAGCAAAAAATACTTGCATCTATACCTGATAAAGTACAGTTACCTGATCAAACAATTATTATACAGACTACTAATTTTATTAATAGTGAAAGTTCAATTTTGATACCAGAGGACCTAAATGTTGCATCCGCCATTGATAAAGATGTTTCTATAGCTGATGATAATACAGAACACGCTATAAGCCAAGGTGGGCAAATTATCTTCTCGCCGAAGGAAATAGATTTTTCTTTCGAAGTTGATGATTTGAGCAATACTCCAGTATCTGTAGTATACGGTGACACTAGCCCTGTAGAAACACAGCCACTAAACAGTACTACAAAAAATCTGCAAGATGTGGATCATGTTGATGATGCTGTTTTGATAGCTAAAGATACCACAGACCTAAAAGACATTGATGATCTTACAATCCAATTTACTGAAATTACTTATAAAGATATCCTGGATGTTGAAGAAACATCAGCTCAAGCCACAAAACAAGATAATACCCTAGATGAAGTGATTTCAAGTGATGATGATCATTCTTTTGAAATTGTAGATTCCATTGAAGTATTCGAACCAATTGTTTCCACAACTTGTTTATCCGATGATCCTAAAGTAAAAGCAGTCACACTAATTGATAAAGAACATAAATCTTATGAACATCTCAAGAAAGAAGCTTTCGGTGAAGAAGATGAGTCTGCAATTATTATGAAAAATAATCAGACAGTTATTATAGATGATCTTAATAAAACACTTGTGCCAGTGGTATTCGGTGATTTAAAGGATGTTGAAAATTCTATACAGAAAAGAGAACTTGAGGCTAAACTTAAACACCCTAAAGATGAAAAGAAGATTGAAGAGTCAAAAATTGTTTTAAACTCGAAGGATTCTGCTGAAAAAATTGTTACATCTGACACGGTGACAGAAATAAGAAAAGATCCTTCGGAAATCGTACGACCGTTAGGTCTTAGTGATCACGAGCATCTTTTACAACAAACGAAAAGAGATATAGTCAATTCAAAGCCTTCCACTATCTCGGCAAAACTCATTGAATGTGAAAAATTACAGACGGTGTCAAATGTACCCGAACAAATAATTTCGGACCCACAAACTGATACACCTACACCTGATACTTTCGATACGCAACATCTTAGGGACCCAATTAGTACGGATATAAATGTACCTTTAGATGTGTCTAATGAAATAACTGAAGTAGTTACGGATCAAACAAATGTTACTAACACGGAAGTTCGGCCAGAAAAATCTCCCATACATAGCTTGCATGACCTCCTTCCTGAAATAGATTCCATCCCTGAGTTTAAGCCTTCGTATTGCAACACTATACTGTTTTCTAAATTATCGGCCGATGCACCAGAATTCACACCTTCCTACATGTATCAGACAAAAACTTCTACTGTGTCTGAAACTCAACCGGCCATTGTATCGGAGGATATTCCTATTTGTGAAGATAACAAGGAGCAACAATATCTTGAAACTGAAACTAAACAAATAACGTCTTCTTCTGAAATTTCGTACTCGTCCGTCCTTCAAACAAGGAAAGAAAAACAAGAGCCACAAACAGCTGTACATACTAATATAGTTCCAGAATTAGAGAGCACTGAAAATCTTTTACATGAAGACCATATCGAAACAAAGTCAAAACGTAATAAAAAGAAGAAAAAGAGAGATGATAAGAAAGAAACATCACATCCGATTACTCATGAACCAATCCAGGCACCACAGCCTATTATTGATATTTCTACAAATATTTCTGAACCTGTTAATGTTTGGGTGCAAGCTGCGGAAGAAGGCAAATCATATGCTGACGTCGTTTCTGAAGGCTTAGTACCTTTGGAACAGAAAGAAAGAGATGTTATACAACCACCGTTACAGAAGCCAAAAGAAATTATCCAGACAATAGCTGTTACTATTCCAGCTCACGATGAAATTCACGAAATAGGCATAGAGACAGGCGAAGAAAATGAGAACATAATAGGTTCATGGGCAAAAATTGTTGCGGCAAAGCGTCCATCACCTGAAAGAACTCTACAAAAAGTAGAATCACAACATATAGAATATGTTCCTGCTCCACCAAAACCACCTATGATCTTAGTGGATGAATCAGATTCCGACCATCAGAAACCAGAATTGGAAGTAGATGCTGATGGATTCATTACCGTAGATAGAAATAGAAGATCTCGCTCGCGATCGAGAGATAACCGTTCACAATCAACATCAAATGTGTCACCAAAACGTGAAACTCGGGAAAAGTCTGAAAACAGATTTGAAGCACTCACAACCACGCTCAAACATGAAGACGCAGAATCAGTACCAAGTAGCCACTCGGACGATGACAAACTGCCAGTTAAAAAGGAACGAAAGAGCCGTTCATCTAAGTCAAAAGAAAAAGAAATTAAACCAAAATTGATCGATGCAATACATAGTACTTCAGATGAAGAGAAGCAACCACCTAAGAAAGAGAAAAAGAAACGTCCATCGAAATCAAAAGATAAGACAGTAATACCGATTGCAGAAAATGTAGAACCAGTTATAGACGAAGAAATAGTGGCTCAAAAGGTAATACACGGAAAGGTTAAAATAGAAAAGGAACAAGCTCTACCTGAAACAGAGACGAAAAAGAAAAATAAAAAGAAGAAAAAAGAAAAACATGTCCCTCAAGCAGTGGAAGCTAAAGAATCATCTTCACCAATCGAAGTTACGTCCTCAGAACAAGAGGTCTATCAGGAATTTAAAATTAAAAGTGAAGTCCATCAAAAATACTTTGATACTCCTGTATCAACACCTGAATCTGTTCAAACACCAATCAAAGAAAGATTATATTCTGAAGCTCAATATTGGAAAGTTGACCCCAGTCGGTTAGATGATTTAAGGAATTTATCAGAAATACTATCTGTTGAGGTAAAACAACCATTAAATGAGGAAATAAGTACTACTGAAAATACAGAAAATGTTGTGGTAGCATTTGAAGATAAACATATTGATATCACAACTGACAGTAAATCACAGTCGGTTAATCAAGTTTTCACTGAAGAAATAAAAACAATTGAATGTCAAAGGCAAGACAAAACTCAAGAGCTAAAGATAACAGAAGAACAATCACTTGAAAGTAAAATGGCTGATTTACAAAGAGAAATAGAAGAAATGTTGCTGCCTGAAAATGATTCTTCGTTAATTAGTGATGATACACCCAAAGAGTTGGCCGATACTCAGACATCAATTGATTACCAATATGATGAATTGATAGATAACATGACGCCATCATTGGCCTCTCCTGAACCTGAAGACCCAGTTCCAGAATTGAAATTAAGTGATGAAACTCCTTCCATCACAACAAACAAACATATAGAATCAGAAACAAC
Source organism: Polyploca ridens (assembly GCA_951394255.1). Taxonomy (NCBI): domain Eukaryota; kingdom Metazoa; phylum Arthropoda; class Insecta; order Lepidoptera; family Drepanidae; genus Polyploca; species Polyploca ridens. The sequence goes on from OX596251.1 coordinate 16,770,497, forward strand.
CAGATATGAAAATGTTGATGACAAGCATATCAGTATGAGTATGATCGACTCCTTGCTGGATGATTCTGAACCTTTATCCATTACTCAAGAACAATCTCTTGAACTTACTGAAGAACCTTCACTGACTCTAGAAGAAGATATTATTGAAGTCATATCATCCAAAGAACCTAAATCTATCATTTCACCGACTCAAATCACTACTCATACATCAGAGCTGACAGATTCAGTACTAGGAGATATTTCAGTAACAGATGTTATAGATACACAGATACAAACACCTTTAGTTGTGCAAAAAGATGAAAAAGTTTATCAAAAAGATTCTGAACATAAAGATACACTAAAACAAGTCGCTACTACTACTATTACTGAAACAGAAAAACAACCAACGAAATTAGAAGCCCCTGACACATTACCAACTAACATTGATTCTACTGTCTCTACTAACAACACCTCATACCTTAAAGCTGATAATTTCTGGACCGATAAATATACAATAGGAGACGCGGAAATGTTATTGGCTGAACAAAAATCGAAATTAGCAAACCTTGACTTCATAACTCATAACATAAACGAAACCAAATATGAACCTAAAGTATACGTTGAACCCCGTATTGATGAGGGTCTTAGCGTTGAGGAAAATATTATCAATGACAATTCGTTCTGGCCAGAAAAACATCTCTACCATGACGCCGAATGCAGTTACTTCCTCCTAATGGCTAGCAAAAGCAAACCCAAACCTGTCACTTACACTGAAATTGAATCCCAAGATAAAGACGATAAAGATAAGGATGACGGCGGTAGTTCAGGTCATTCCTCCGAAGCGGAGGAACCGAAAGATCCTTGTGGTTCACCATTCAATTCTAATTTTATTTCCATGGACTTACCCGGTGGTATATGTAGTTGGAAAGACCACAGCTCCTACTTGAGTGTAGAGTCACCCAGTGACTCTCTCGCTGTTCCGCTGAGCGAAGACACGCCCCGACAAGTCGCTAGGGAGGATATACTAACAACCTCACCTCTTGAACCAGTTGCCCCATCCTCACCCATACAGGAGCCGGCGGAGAAACAATCAGCGCAGAGGACAGCCAAGGTGACTGACCAACAGTCGTATTGTACAATTTTACACTTTATACTTTATGTTTGGCATGATATTACTACTAAATTTTTAATTTCACTTATCATTAGGTTATGTATCGTGAATTGTCGTATTGCTACACCAAATTTGCCGTTCGTCTTGTAGTGCCAAATATTTGGCATGCACAGTTTTCGTAGTAGTAAATTAGTTGCGCATTTTGTTTAATACGTAGTTTTATGTGTGAAATCTAGTCATGTCTAGTCATATTAAAAAAAAAATACAATTGGAATTTCATAATAAAAGTTTCTAGTCTTTGTTAGTCTGATTTTCTAATAATTATAATAAACCAAATACTCATTGTATATATTTGTTTTATTTATTTTATTTATGTGTTATTGATTTTTACTACCGTCTATTTTGACCCCTTTATTCAAATGTCAATTTTTTGTTACTACGAGACGATCGACTAATGTGTCGCTTTATTTAAAAAGTTATTTCTAGATCTTCTAAGTTGGGCTTATTCGTAAACTTTTAAGAATTCTCAGACTCAAAAGTATATTTCTTATATTATATACGAGTACATAAACGAATCGTATTCAGTCATCAAATGTATTCGATGAAAACAAATGCACTGGAAAGTGAAAACTTTTGCTGAATTTTTCATAATATTATTACTCAGGTCAGTCCTGTTTTACATATTGCATTGTAATATTTTTGGAAACTGATCCTATTGTTTAGCTGTGTGAGTCCATTTTATATTATAATTGTTTGTTCCGAGGACTCTTTTAGTTAAATGTCCATTGCATAAATCCATCAGTGTTCCGTACCGATGTTTGAAAATAAATCTTTGCCGGGCTTGTCAGTGTTTCTGGCACACGCTTTAATACACGCTACTATTGAACGAAACTAACAAAAAAAAAAAACTGGCGGATATAATTTTATTACGTGATAAAATTAATTACTGTTATTAAATTATAATAATGTATGTGGAACTATAAAATTTAATGGTTCGCGTAATAGAGTAATATCCTTCACTTATATCTGAATTAAAATCCGAATAAAAAATAAAGAATTATCAAGATCGGGTTCAGTCTGGTACGGAACATGACCATTACTCAGAGATTGATTTGTCTATTCTGCATCAGCTTTGACGTTTTTTTTGTCTGTAAAAGACCAATTTTAATGGAATGATGCCCCAATTTTGCAAGATGTTTTAAACCAAATCAGCATGTCATGCCAAATTCAATATTACGAACTAATATGATTGATTTTATTTTTTGTTGTACATTGTGTTGCTAACAGAGTCCATGCATTTGGAATGAGTTCGTGGACTGCAGTTTTTCCCGAATTATCACCAATCGAAACCAACGTGGAGTCAAAATATTTTAAGTTAGCGTTCAAAATTTTAAACAGCACTGTAAATTTTCATTGATTACCAAACGATTTTTATTGACATAAATAGTTTTAAGATAGTAATCTACATTGAAAGACCGCAATACAAATTACGTAGTTTGGATCCTATCCAAATATCCAATACTCATAAATTAATCATGCTCGCTGTTTGTAAAGCTGTCTCTGGAAAATTGATATCATTTATAAATTTAACTCGGGACTGATAAATCTTTTGATTCAACGTTGGTATTGTTTTCAAGAGTGTTTTGTTAATAAACGTGTGTATTCTCAGGATTTGTCTAACGATATTGAAAGCCTACTGGAAGAGATAAAGAATGTGCAAGCTCACCTTTCGGATCTGCCAGATGAGAGTCTCGACACTATGGAGGAGGGTCTACGGGTAAGTGTCACTGTAAATATACCATTACCTTCAAAATTAACTGTCCCAAATCCAACTGACTATCAGTATCAACTGTAATTTCAAAAGTTGCTAAAATTTCATAGCTAGAGACATTATTTCGGAGGATCATAACATTTAATTTCATATTTAAGAATTTAAATGTAAATGTTAAACACAAAATTTAGTTCTTTAAAATTTAACGCTTAATCGTATTCATATATATAAACAAAACTAGAATGTATTTATATAACTCCCAATGTAGTATTCTTTATTATATTATTATCGTCCGCAGTCATTTTTATTGCTAAGAATTTTACCAATAGTACAGATTCCGCATTTTGCTCCAACGGAACGCAGACTCAATTTACTTTGTCAATGTAAACAATTAAACAATTCTCAATTATTTAATTTGTATAGATATTACGTCATCTCCTATAGTTAAAGTCTGGGTGGATGGTATGTTTTGTGAATTGTCCTTGACAATGAGTTAGTCCATATACAAATGATGCCTTTTAATGATGTCACCTCAATTACGACATAGGGTTAATAATAAAGTTTAGTGTTTGGCATCTCATAGTACGCCACTAGCATTCGAAGCTAATGCAAGTCGGTGCACAGCGAAATTGTTAACGAAAATTCGAAGTTTTGTGATCTTTGTGATCGATCGATGATATTGTAATTTTTTCAAAATCAAGTGTTTGTGTAGTGATCTTTAATGGAATTCTGGTAATAGTTTTATGATTATTTATTACGGACTTTTTAAAGCAATATTAGTATTTAATATTAAATTATTTATTTAAACTCTTACACTATATTATCGTGATGATGATGATGACTATAAACATGAATAATTTCATGGTTATAAATTGCTCGTAATTTCAAGTCAGTGAAAATGTATCTACAACTGAATCTTAATATAAAGTTTGCTAAAATTGTAGGCATGTATTTAACACTTCAGGATAAATAATGAATACTGGCTTGTCCATAAATAACTTTTTATCCTTATGAAGCACAAGTACTACTAAGTAGCTATGTATGATTAAGGATAAATTATTCGTTACCTTGTACATAGGTACATTATTTAAAAATGTAATAAAATATTGTCTTATAAATTATTAAGTGAAATAGCGGGCAAAATACAATATACAAATACGGCAGTTACTTCGGGTACTTTCCTCTCTCTCAATTTTTAAGTCTGATTTCCATATAATAATTATTGTATATTCTGGTTCTGCTTGGTTTGGAATCAGATGCTCGTTATATGAAAATATGTCACGAATATTTATTATTAATATATTCTTAAAACTTTTTAAAAGTAACAACGCAGTAAACCTCTATAATTTTAACGACAAATAAAACGGATCTGAAGTACCTAGGTTGAGTAATCATTCAAGAGTTAATGTTCTTTAAATATATACATTAGAAAATGGAGCAAGAGAATAATAAAGTATGAATGAGTTCATCCTAGTAAATATCAGTGACGATAGTAAAAATAGTTTGCGATCCCTCGTCACCGACGAAATGATAACAATTGTGTTCGCAGCCAAGGATTCGTGTAAATGTTTATTGAATTCCAAAGTTAGATGCAAAAAACATAGTTTGCTTTTTATCTTTATGAAAATGTAACGAAATTTCTATTTTATTTTTGACCATTTCAAATAAAAACTCTATTTGATGAAATAGTTTGAATAAAGATGTGCTATTAACAAGGTAGACTCACTATTTCATGCCTTTAAAAATCGTGTGACTTTCACCGTACTTTAAAAAAAACATAATCCTGAATCTGACCTTAATATTGTAGTTAGCTATCGAGAAAGGTAGAAAGGTATTAAGGACATGTGAGAATTTAGTTGTCAAAATTATTGAATTCACTTCAATTTATATCTGAGATAAGGGTGGTAAGAAGAACCTTGTGATCGCAGCCCTGCTTTTGAGTTTTTTCAGTATTAAATTATTATTATTATAGTATTTAATTATTTATGGTTTATAGTATCAAGTCAAACCTTTCAAACTATGGAAAGTATGGTCGTCTCTTTGGGATACAGAGGAAAATAAATACCGGTAACGTTACGCAAGGTCTAAATATAAAACATCGCTAGGAATACCTCACCTAAATTCTCATATAAATAGAATAACTGATAGATCGACTAAAAGAGAACACGCTATTATAAAACAGTATTGCATTTAAATGGTTGCTTATAAGCCTTAATATGCTGTGTGATCATAGTCTATTACCATTAAATGATTAACTGCGGGTTCCTAGAAGGGTAACGTCTGACACCTGTGACTTAAGCAGGAAAACGCCTAGTTGAACGTATTTATTTCCAATGATTCACATAAATTAGTATTCCTATCAAAACATGATAATATGAATTACTTAGAACCAATGTATGCCGTAATGAAATAATATGAAATCTTTGACTTTGGTTTGTGAGCAATAAAACACGTTTGCCGTTCTTAGTCACCGATAAATTTAGCTATTACCCGGAGACAATGTGGACATGTTTATTTTAGTTTTATCACTATGAATAACAAAGATGCAATGAAGTTGACACTTACAAGAGACCTAAAGCGTCACGTACTAGAAATATTTACTTAGCCATTCAAATAGCCATTTAACTTGAGATAACACCTTAAAATAAAATTTTCTAGGAGGGCATAGCAGTTTTAGTGAAGTGCGAGGAGGCAGCGGAACTCCTCGAGCAGAACGTCATGGAGTACCGGCAGGAAGCAGAGATTCAGACCCTCATGAAGGAGCTGATAATGATGAAAGCCAGAATCTCTAAATTGCTGACCCAAGCGCGCCAGGGTCTTGTCGTCATCCAGGTAAGAAAGGTAACTTACTTCTTTATTTTATTTAAAATTTTTGTTTAACTTTTTTTCCATTTTGAATAATTTAAGAAATTATTAATGATGTAACATCATTTTTCAGGATACCAGGGTTGAATTGGTACGTCAAACAAAGGAAATAGAAGAAAATAAGGAAAAGATTTCAAAGCTTGATAAGTGGCTTGAAACAATCAATAGTGGACTTAAAGAATCCACTCAACAGTCTGACGTCCTTGTAGAAGAAGATATTATTAGGTACATAGAAATTTATGAAAGGTATATCAGGGAATATGAAGAGTATGAGATTATACTGAGGTCTATAACTGTGATAAGGGAAGATGAGTCTAGTCAGTCATTGAGAGATAAGTTAAATGCAATGAGGAAAGCATTGGAGGAAACAAGGAATCTAGTCATTATAGAGATAGAAAGGTTGAGACATGTATTATTACATATTCGATCTGCGCCTGAGGTAGTGGAGGAAGACATTTCACAAACTGATAGAACGATTGACTCTACCTCTATGCCTGAGGAAGTAGTTACACCAAGAGAAAGTGAAAGCATCAAAGAAGATGTGAAAGTCAAAGAAACTATTCCAGCTAAAGTTTCTCCAATTCCTGAAGTATCTGAGAAAGCAGCAACACTTCAAGAAAGTTCCGACAAAGTTCCTACAATACAAGAGAGCAAACCTAGTCATGAAAAACCGAAAGTTGAAGAAATTAAAATGCCTGAACCAATACCAACTATGACAATTGAAACACAAACTGGAAAGAGCCTTATGTCCGAGCCACCATCTGTTGCTGATAAATCTGTTATTTGTCAGCCAGAAGTCATTACTACACATGACGTATCTATTACTTGTGCACCACCTAAGGAAGTAGAAGTTCAGACCAGTGAACCGCAATCAGAAGAAAAGGAAATATTAGAAAATATTCAAGTAAGACAGACTATTTCTGACGGCCATGAAACTATCGAAATTGCAAGTAGACCGGTAATAAGAGAACAAAGAACCGACGAGCAATCACTGTTTGTAGACGCAAATTACAAAGATGATAATTTACGTAAAGACACCCAGCTTAATATTACACATAGTTTACCGCAGTCGTTTGAAACTATAATGGTCGAGCCGGATGAAACTACGACTGAAGTAGTTGTAGATGCTGATGGAACCAAAAGGATTATTGTAAAGAAAATACGAAAGACACTTGTGACAAGACAGCAAACATTGCAAACACAGCAGCAGAGGACACAAATACTATCACGAGAAGGTATTTCAGATGATCAATCTTTTTCTCAAATCACATTGAAGCAAGATAAAGGATCTTCTTCCACTATGTTAGGAGATGGAGGAGTAGAACACATGCAGTATCAAACCTATGGAGGACAAGTTATATCAAGTCTTCCAGGAGGTGAAGTCACAATTCAGGAATACACATCCAGACCTGATATTACAATCACTATGGAAAGTGGTATGAAGCCGGAAGATATCCTTCAGTTAGCTGAAGGTCACATCCCATCTCAAGTCCAAACATCGTCTTCTAGTGTTACGGCAGTTGTTGAACAAGTCACAAAAAGAATAGTCAGAACCAGAAGACGAATCATACGAAGAGTCGTTATAATTGACGGCAAAGAACACGTGACTGAAGAGGTTATAGAAGAACCTGATGATGTTCAAGTATATGATGAAACAATTCCAAGAGTATCTATAAATGTTAAAGACCGAGGCGAAGTTCAATTCGAAGAGATAGATGATTCACATGATGATAAAGGAGATCAACCACCAGCAATACCACCTGCCTCTGATGTAGATGAAAAACCTAAAACAGATGACAGACCTTCAGGTTTTGATATACCAAGAGGAGATGCACCTCAAGACATGGATATTTCAAAAGATCAAACAAGTCACGAGGCACCAAGTGATGCCCCGACTCAAGCTGAAGAACTTCAAAGAATGATGGAAGAATTTATGAAGAAGGAGGGTCAACATGGAAAGTATTCAAAAACTACCAAATCTGATACGATCGTTCGATCATCTCAAGAAAGAGAAACATCTCCTCATACTATTACAATTTCTGAAACATTCGAAAACATACCCACTGAAAGCATACCTCGAGCGACACATGAAGAATATCTTGTACAAGAACCGATGGATACACAACAAGCAACTTTCGTAACTGAAGGGTTCCACCATTCGACTTTAGAGACATCGTCTTCCAATATTGCAACAGTCGTACAAAAGGTCACAAGAAAAATAACAAGAATAAGAAAACGTATTATAAGACACATCCAAATTATTGACGGCAAAGAGCATGTGACGGAAGAGGTCATTGAAGAACCAGAAGAAGTTGAAGTTATTGAAGATGAACCTAAAATTACACATAATGTTCAAACAGAAGGAGTTAAAACAAAGCGTATAAGAATAATAAAACAAATTCAGATTATAGATGGAAAAGAACACGTAACAGAACGAGTAGTTGAAGAACCCGACGACGAATACATTCCAGACTCAACCATCACTGCTGAGATTGATGTCAATATAGGTAAACAAACTGAGCTACTACAAGATAATTATCAAAAAGGTATTCCTCAAAAAGGAACTACAACTAAAACTTTTACTACAATACCTGAGTTAGATGAACAAAAGCCTACGTCTATTCTTGATATAACAAGAAGTTTGATCGGCAGTGAGATGGATCATACAACTTCTCTGATTACGAGAAAAATACCTGAAACGAGCACTTTTGTCGTAGCTAAAGAATTATCTAAAAACGATGTCTCATCTCAAGATACACAAAAGATACCAAAAAATAACTGTGTACCGGAATCAATATCAGAATATGTCACCATTGTACAAAAACCTGAAGTTACTGAACCGGAAGTATTGTCGATTATAACTGAAACAATAGTCATAGAACCTGACATAAAAGAGCCAATCAAAATCACTCAAACAATAACAACTACTGAAGTACCATCTATCATTCCAGTTGTGGATACTGTAAAGGATAAAAGTGCTATCGATATTACAAAAAGTTTAATTGGAAGTGAAATTGATCAAGCCACTCTTTCCCAAATACCGTCATCTCCGCTGACGGTAGTCAAAAGAGAAATATCAGTTGAAGGTGCGTCAGATATCATAGAAAAACATGCTGAATCTACAGCGGAAATTCAACAAGTTGACAAAACTTCACTTGCAAAAATAAACACAGTTGAAGAAACTGTAATTAGTCCAGCTAATACTTCAATCATCCAAAATAAGGAGCCTATCATAACACCTGAACCACTTGGCGAACCAATAGTAAAAGAAACGGTAACAATATCGAAAGTTACCTTTGTCCCTACATTTGAAACGCAAAAAGACACAAATATAAGAGATGACGCTAAATGTTTCATTGACAGCGAAATTAATCATTCTATCATTTCAAAAAAAAATGTTGTTGAAAAACAGGATATCTTGCCAAAAGATGAACCTCAGATAATCCAAGAAATGACTGCGCTAACAGTGGCAAAGGAACAACTGACACCTGAAGTATCGCAAGATATGGAGAAGCCTGATGACGTACCTAAACAGGAAATAATCACAACAAATGATGAGGTAGTTAACACTCCAGATGATGTTTTAATTACAATTAATAAAGATACTCCTATAGTAACTAAACCTTTCAGTAAACATCTGACTGAAAAAGATATTATTACACCAGAATCAACAACATCTATTTCATCTGATATTCCCAAAGATGTAAGTCTGATTGACGTCACAAAGAAGATGATAGATAGTGAAATGGGTCATTCCGCTATATCTTTGGAACATAAACAGACATATACTGTAGTCCAAGATGTCAATACTGGTGAACCAACTGCCAAAAAACCAGTTTTAGCTCGCGTAGAAGCCATAGAAGATAACTCAGTTGATAAATCGAAAGTCTCTAAAGAAACTACTGTAACTGAAGATCAAAAGTCAGATAAGGGAATACTAATTGTTACTAGTGAAATCACAGACAAAGTAAGTGACTCGAAACAAGCTCATATAGTTGATGAAAATACAACTATCATAATTTCAACTGCCATAAAACAAAGTCCGATAGTTACTAAAATTCCAACTGTAACCATGGCTCCTGATGATAAAGCTTTGGAAGTAACTGAAGTTAAAACAATTGAAATTGAAAAAGAACCAGAAATTGAAATAGAAACGGTTCACGAAGCAGTAGACTTTACTGAGCCGCAAGCTATCATCGTGCCTACTACTACGATTACAAGTGGTAATAAAGATACAACGGAAGCACCTAAGAAAATTATTAAAGACGATATAACTGATAAGTCAAAGGCTGTATCTGAAGTTACTCCATTTGTTATATCTGAAAAACCTATAAAAATATCGCCAGAAACTTTAGATAAGGCTAAAGTAGAAACTATACCATTTGATAAAATTGAAATAGTTGAAACTAAATTCAAAGACACTACTGGATTAAACATCTTAACTACCACAGAAGAATCGAAAGCACCTCATACGAGTAACGGAATTTCCCCAGTAGATTCTATAAAACCTGTAAAAGGTGAAATAGTTAAAGATACAGCTGAAGTTACAGAGTCCCAAAAAAGCATTATTGATTGCACAAAAGAACTTTTAATGGAAGAAAGTAAAGTGGATGTAAAAACTCCAATAACTACTGAAAAAATAGTCAGGCAAATAACAACTGAAAAGGCGCCTTTACAATCAACAGTGGAAGTTAAAACACTTAAAACAGGTTCTCTTGTTTCTGAAACAGAAATAACTGATGTTTCCGAGGCTCCAGAAATTTCCTATGTTCGTCAATTTGAACCAAAAGTTCAGGGATCTTCAGAGAGTGTCAACAAACTACTCGAAGTTTTTGAACAAACTGAAGAAAAAATGATGCCATCACAAACTGTTGATGCTACTTCAGAAACTGTACCAACTAAACCAGACTACAAATTTGATATGAACATGTTACTTGACGCTGAACGTAAAGATACTAATTTACGTGGTTTCAAACCTCAACCGCAAGATAAACCACAGCAAACTGTGGATATTTCAATGTCCATTACCAAAACTGACATTAAAAAGAAAATGGAACCAAAGGTACAATTCGATCTGAAAATAGAAGAATTTGAGACAAAAGAACCAACTGTAGTTAAAAAGGATATTGTTGTTAATTTACCAAGTGAAGTAAAAATTATTAGAGAGCAAGTTAAGGTTCCGGTACCTGAACATAAAAAAGAAGAGCAACAAGTAACCGAAATAACCCCAGAAGAAACAACCAGAGATCACAAACGAAGCAAAAAGAGAAAAAAACACAAGCGATCCTCAGAAGGTAGTGATTCTACAGAAACTGATTTGCATTCAGAAATGGACAAGAGTATTATAGGAACTGACAGTTCATCACTAAGTCACTATGTAGAACTGCCTAGTTCACCACCAATTGAATCACCTAAACCTACTGAAGAAGCATTGGAAACCCCAATAGTATCGCCTCAGCCTATTCAAGAAATCATTGAACCAGTAGTATCAGCACCAACACCTATACCTGCTAAAATTAGTCCAGAACCATCTATTATATCTGAAAAATCACTAATACCAACAAAACAAATTTCAGAACCAGCAGTCTCTCCAATTTCTTCAGAACATGCTTCAGAGCCACTGGTTGAATCGCTTGAACCTGATTCATACATTGAATCTGAATATGTTACCGAAGAACAAGGATATGAAGCTGAGGATATATCATTGGGTCCAATGGCCACACCTGATAAAAAGAAGAAGCAAAAGAAACGTAAACCTCATGGTGTGAGCGAAGAGACAACTTATCCTAAACCAAGCACAACTGAATCAGATGACACGTCCATATCAACACCTATTGAGATAATAGAAACAGGTCATATTAAAAAGAAAAAGGATAAAAAACGCAAAAAGAAAACTCACGCTGAGCCTGAAGTTGTGTCTGAAACCGAACCGCAACCTGACGTAGAACCAGAAATAAAGACTGAAAGTCCAAAACTAGGCAGTGAAGTTGTAGAAACCTCACCACGAGATGAATCGTATCATACAATGAGTGAAACATCAGATATAAGTACTGTAAAAATTGTTGAAGAATGTGTACATAGCAGTCCAGAAACTTTGCATAGAGAAGTGCCAACAACTTTAACATTCCCAGTTCCCGTCGTAGAAGAAATCGCAACGCAAGAGTATTCCATACAAACATCACCTGAACACGTCGAGACTGTAGAAGAAGCTTCTAGACCTGAGACTTTTGATAGTGAACTGCAAACATCTCCTACACATGTAAGCGAAGCTTTGATTCAAACTACTGCTGTGGAAGACAAAGAAGCACATACTCAAACTATAGAAGAAGTTACAATTGTGGAGAAAATTCCAATGTCTGATTCAGAAATTCAAACAAGTAGGACTGAAACACCGGAACCAGTCATACTTTCTGAAGCAACAACACAAGTTCTGCCTTATGAAATAAGCACTCCTGAGGAGAAATTTTCACAAACAACTCCACCAATTGAAGAAACGTTAGTTATTAAAGAAGAAAAACCAGTATCTCCAGAGATAGTCACAGAATCAAGAGAAATGCAAACGTCACCACTTCCTGTGGTCCAAAAAGATGAAAAAAGCACTGAAGTTGTTGTTGAAACTACAGAAACCGATATACAGACTGTGAAGCAAGAAATTGTTGATCAAGAAACATCTACAACACCTGTAAAGGAGAAAACAGTAACTGAAATTAGTATTCAGACACCTGAAGTTCCGCTCGTTAGTACTTTTACACAATCAGATGAACTCGAACCTATCGTAAAAGAAGAACAGAAAATGGACGAAGTTCTTGAAGTACCTAACCTGCCATTACTCGAGGTTGTAATGAAAGAAATTACCACAGTTGACGGAACTCAGCAAACGTCACCAAGAGTTGTTATTGAAGAAGAAACTGTACCTCACGTAGTATCAATTAAACCAGAAATTATCACCGTCGATAACGCTCAACAAACTTCTCCACGAGTTATTCCTGAAGAACCCAAACCGAAACCAGAAGAACCTAAACCGAAACCAGAAGAATCTAAACCAGAAGAACCTAAACCAGAGGAACCTGTACCTGAACAATCAAAGAAGGAAATCACCACAGTGGATATTATGCAACAAACAACTCCAATACCTCAAACTGAAGCTTCCACGACAATACCCGAATTCGATTTTATCAAGACTGACATACTCACGGTAGATAGTACTCAGCAGACATCTCCAAGAGTATATTCGGAAGATTCAATATCAACATCAACAGATGAACCTTATGAAGTTCACTTACGGGCTACTATCTCCGTTCCGCAAACAAGTACTGATTTCCTTGAAAATGAACGTCAATTCCAAGAACCACCTCAATCTATTATCGGAGAAAAACATAAACAAAAGAAGAGAAAGACAAAGAAGAAGACAGAATCACCGCTTATGTCACCTGAGAGTCTTTCTGATCCCATCAATACAGAGCTATCTATGTCCATAACACCAACTAGTGACGATCTATCAAGCAGAGACACCTCATCAATAGACGAGGGTATTTCTCAATTAGCCAGTCCTGTATTACCAAAGGCATCTCGAACCATGATTCAACAAAAACCAACATACTCTGATGTAGTTCAAAGATCTAAATCTAAATCTCCATCACCTAGTAAGAGTATAATTCTCCCTCATAAATCTGAAAAGGCGAGATTACTTGATGCTCTAGAAAAACGAACACAGTCTATCAATGAACCTCAGAGGAATATACCTGATGATTCTATGACAGTAGCTTTATTGGAACCATCAGTCGAAAAATCTTACGATCTTGTTATCAATAAGGAGTTAGATGAAGTGAAGAGTGCTATTGAGAATAATGATCCAATAAAAACAGAAAAGAGTGTCATAATTGTAATAGAAACCATATCAATTTGGTTAGAAGAAATACAATATAAGATTCAGAGAGAAACCGTCATTGGTATTAAACCTACAGAAGAAACTGAACGCCTTAGATCATTACGGAGCTATATTCAGAGCCTTAAAGAAATTGTTGAGGTTACTGAAGTCAACGAAGAAATTATCACTTTGATAGAGAAATTAACGTATCAAGTAGATGCTGTTAATACTTTGAGTAGTCAAAGCTCAGTAAAAGTGATAGAAGTTGAGAAAGAGTGGTCTAAGTTCTTAAAAGATACTGAAAACCTAAATCAATCTGTAGAACAACTTAAATCTAACTTAGACAGTATTATTTTATCTGAAATCACAACACAACAAAAGCTTGACGAGTTGGATAGAATTGAATCCGAAAACATTGACCACTTTGATAGAGTAAGAAAAATGTTCAAACGATACCGTTCCTTAGTTGAGGTAAACCCGAAGAGAGAATGTCCAACAAAACTCTACGATAGTGAAGATGATACAAAACAAGTAGACAATATCATAAACACGGAAAGGGACCGTCTCTTACAATTATCGTCATTGGCTGAGGAATACGAACAGACGTTGCAAGATTTCGGTCAAATTATTGATGTAGCTGAAGCCTTGCTAGATGGAAAGATCATCGTATCAGACCTGGATCATCTTCATGAAGAAATCCAGAAACACAGAACATTCTTCGTAAATCTGAGCCATTGTAGAGCTATTCTGGAATCCTTGGAAGACAATCTAGACGGTGAAACTAGATCCAAATATGCATCACTGCATAATTCACTTCATGATAGAGCTACTTTGATTATAGATAGAGCCGCGGGTCGTGCTCAACAAATGACATTAGCCGCTTCAAGGTGGACATTGCTGGAGCAAGGAATGAAACAAGAGCAGCAATGGCTAATAGTAGCTCAACAGAGGGTACCAGACTTAAATAACGTGACCTCAATGGACCATGAACAGTACATCAATCTTTATCAATCCATTAGTCTAGATGTGTCTCATCATTACTCAAAGATGTTACGACTCTTGTCAATAACAGAAGGTCTTCAAAACCTTATATTATGTTCCGGTTTAGAAAACCAATGTTCAGCGGCTCTAGACACTCTATTGAAGCTGCAAGAAGACGTCGATTCAGGATTGACTCGTTTATCCGCATTTAGAGAAAACTGGGTAACATATGATCATCTAATCGATAGAATCGAAGGCTGGATGAAAATTGCCAATCGGGAACTAGAATTCATTACCCCAGAAAATATTTCTACTACTGGAAATCTGAGAAGATTCTGGGAACTAAAAGCACAACATGAAGTACATAACAATCTTAAGAATGAATCTGGTGTACAGTTTGAGAAGGCTTTAGAAATTCTCCCCATATCTGATGAAATGGTACAACGTCAGTTCTTCTCAAAGATCGAGGATAAATGGCGTGATATTTCTGCTAGAATTGGTGGTATTCATACCAACGCTATTCAAAACATTTCCGATCGTGATGTGTCGTCGGGTGAAAAACTGAACATCCTTGAAGAAGAATTGAGAGAACTTCGAGCATCCCTAGATAGTCTAAAAGGAGTTATTAAAAGCGAAGATGAACTCAACTTGTATATAGAAAGACTGCAAGTGATGACAGGCCGTATTGATAGAATTCAAAATGAACTAAGCAGATTGAGCTTGTTACCTACAGCGGAATCTGAGCGCTTGGGAGCCTTACTATCGCAGTCAGGAATCCTAGATGACCAGATATCAGAAGAATTAGAGCGAAGCTTGCTTCTCAAAGAGAAGATCTTACAGGTCCAAACTGGTATTGCTAGATGCCAGAAGAGTCAGCGAAGAGCCAGGCTGACATTAGAGGAGTGTGAATCAGCAGAGCGCCTAGGCAGTGACGTGGTGGAAAGAGCATCTCAGACCTGTATAAACTTAATTGAAGATCTGGGTGCACAGTGGCGAGACATCTTAATCCTGAGACAGGCGCTACATACATTACCGACAAGCCTACGCGTCTGTGTGTCACCTACAGGCCTGGAGAAAGAAATCACTGCTTTACAAGTAAGTTTCTAAATCATCTTCTTCTTCTGCCTTTTTCAACAGTAACGTTTTTTTACGTACACAAACTTTATTATTATCTAATTTACTAACTAATGTAACGTATTTTTTATCAGGAAACCCATGCTGAATTAGAGCAAGCTTGCAGCGATCTTAGTAACAGACTCCGCGCCAAGGTGCAGCTGTGGAGAAGATTTGAAAGGCAACTGGAGTTAGTTCAGGGTGCCGTCAGAGAAGCTGACTACATGGTCGAGCTGCTTACTGTTCAAGGACAGGTGGATTACGACCGCCTGCTGAAGGCTACTGAGAAACTTGAGGTATATTTAGAGGAATATTTTTGTAAAATTTCTACTGTCAGGTTTCTGTAATAAAATTTATCCAGACGAGATCCTTCGTCGATGGTCATAAACTAGAATCCTACAATGAGCTTGAGCTTTCGGTATAGGCAAACATCTTGAGCAAATCATAGCGTACATTGTCGTACTCACCCCACCGATTAGCACCCTCAAACAATCAGCAACCATCTACCTGTGTATTCCTGCAACGGCACTTGAGATTCTTTCGCAGGTCTACTATGAATGGATTTCAAGCGTCGCAGTCACAAAGGCGACTTTGGTGAGATTTTTGTCAAACAATGACAGGTTTATACGAATACAGTGATCCCAAAAATGACTAACCCAACTTATTCCCCGACAGACGTTAAGCGAGTCCCTCTCGCGAAGAAGTGGTGAGCTTGTTGGCGAGCTGCGTGATGCTGCAGCTCCTCTCGAGGCTTCTACCGACCCCACGGTGGCGGCTCAGCTCAGGAGAGAGCTGGACGATGCAGCTGCAGCTTACGAGCATACTTGCAGTAATCTCACACAGCTTTGCGACAAGTAAGTTGAATGGAATATGAAAACTTTATGTTAGATGATTTTGCTGGAATAAATGGATAGGCGCAAATTGTACCGAGTTTTGAAGTGTTCTGGAGTTTAGTAATAAGTTTTGTTATTTGTAAAGTGTCTACATAGATAAAATATCGGAAGTCCGTATCCTGTGACTAAATGTTTGGGGTCAGGGCATTTACAAATTGTGGTGGTAATGTGCTTTATAATAAACCACCTAGCTACCTGCAGATTATTTCAATGATTTTTATATAAGTTGTTAATCATTGTTATAGATACCACAAAGCGGTAGAGCTCTGGAAGAGATACCGCGACGCAGCGGCGGCAGTACGCGCTTTCGCTGAGTTCCAAGAAGGCAGACTGCACGCACTGCGTCCCGATGATGCGCCAAACACCGCTCAGGTTAGTGGCTCTTTTATATCACTGTTCTAGCATCATTATGTATTTTTCAGCTGAGTTACTGCAAATTTTCGAAGATAACTTATAATGCTAGAGCATTTTGGTGAATAAGTAAAATGCGGCTAACAAAGTTCCAATACAATAATTTTAGACGCCTAAGAGGATGGCTAGCGAGCCTAGTTTGTATCTGGGGGCACGGGAGTGCCCCCCGCCAAGACAGCCAAGCGAAGCGAAAGGGCACTACCTACCTTTTCTCGAAACGCTTCGTCGTTTTTTTGAACCCTCATAACTTGGGTTTGGATTATACCAGATAAATAAAATTCTCAGGACATGATGTCAATAGTATACTTATTAAACATATTAAGTTTCAATAACATAGCTCTTATACTTTAGATTTTATTGATATCTAAAAATCCCCAATTTCGTCACTGACTCACTGATGATCATCAAAACTCATAGGGTACTTCCTGAAGTCCTAGAAAGCTGAAATTTGGTATGTAAGCTTGTATTAGACACACACAACAAAAAAATTATAAAACTTGGAAATTTCAAAAAAAAAAACATAACACAAAAAGAAGTGAAATCCCACCAAAAACATTTTTATGTAAAATGTTGCCGCCAAGACATATGGCTCGTACTGTCAAAAAGTTATCAGATCTCATATAGAGCCAAGCTTATAACTCTACATGCACTTACTCTATAAGCCCTAACTTCACAAACTATTGAATAACAAAAAAGTAATTAACAGTGAATACATTTTTTACCTTACTCCCATGTGACGGTAGCGAAACGGCCAAGCCACATATTTTGACTACGGTGTGTAGAGTTTGTGAAGTTAGGGCTTATAGAGTAAGTGCATGTAGAGTTATAAGCTTGGCTCTATATGAGATCTGATAACTTTTTGACAGTACGAGCCATATGTCTTGGCGGCAACATTTTACATAAAAATGTTTTTGGTGGGATGTATCTGTCAATATTGTTTTGGTAATGAAAAACGAGCCTTAAGTCACTGGTCTTAGAACCATGAATCTTGGAGTTCTTCTTCTTCTTCTCATAGCATAGAGATGCAAAATAGAATATTCCGAAATTCGAAAATCTAACTGGGAATATCAAAAAGATAAGTAAGTTCCTGCATATTCAAAAGTATGTATATCAACACTTAATACAAAATGGAGCGCTTGAGCTAAATATGTTTCTAAATTAAGCAATTTACACCACCAAGATAGGTCTCAAAAGTTTAAAACGACCACAAAAACTTGGTCAATAAATGACAGTAAACTGTTCTCCGTAACGGTGTAAATATCCTCTTGAGGCGTAATTAAAACCTGTTTGGTCACTACTTCTTTTAATGGGTACCTAAGTAGGTCTAACTACTAAAGGTTCCAAAAACTTCGCGGATTCTCGGATTCGGATTAATTACTATACGGAATGTTCACGGTGCGAGGTTTTAAGTGAATTTACACTTTATTATTAGCAACATAAAGATGGAAATAGGACACGAGTATAAAAGTTTCTTATTTTTATACCACAGAAGAGTAAGAACGCAATAAAGTGTAAAGCTTGTCAAATCAAAATCAAAAAGTCATTTATTCAGGTTAGGCCCTAGTAAGGCACTTATAAACGTTAAGTATGTAACAGCATATAGTTGAATTTATCATCGGTTCGAAATACACTTAAACTGAGAAGACTCCTCGAAATGGACATGGTGTCTATCAGTCTCCGTGAGAGCCCAACGCTATATATTCCCCCATAGAGGATGAAATTTCAAAAGCCCTTCCTTATTGGATGTCTATTTTATATTAGGAGTCTGATAGCAAAATCCACTCAAATAGGCCCAGTGGTATGAGCTGTATGTGTTTCATTGATTTTCTCCTTTTATATAACAGAAGAAAAAGATAGAGATAATGGGAGATTACAGAGTTAACCCAGTACGTTTATAGGCAATATAAAGCGTCCATTACTCAAGCATAGAACATCTAGTAACACTAATATTTGTAACAAAAATTAGAAAAAGTCCATGCGACTAAATAGCGAATCAATTAGCTAATAATGCATTTACACATAAACATGAACGTAAGGTCATGACCTGTATTTACTTAGAACTTACTTTGTGCAATTTAATCAGAAATAAAATTAAATGGCGAACGTGCAAAGGCGTCTAACAGTGAGTCATGCATGACCGCACGACGCCGCACCTAGCTTACCGGCGCGGCGCGACGTTAAATAAACGACGCGGCGTTGGTCGATGCTCTTTACTTAACATTGCTTTATGGTCTGGCTTTATTTTAACCATCCTCTTTATATAAATAAATCAGTTAAAGGATTATAATAGTAATCTTCATCTTTAATAAGGCTCTTCTCAGCAAATGCAACCTTCCGAACCGGTAATAGAGTTAGACTTTGTGCCTGCGAAGGTCTATTTGAATAAATGATTCTGAATTTTGATTTTTTTTCGCGTCAATCGTCAATTACAGAAGAGCAGATGAAGAAAACATTACGTTTTCACCATGGAGGGCGGTTTCATATCAGCGCCTCTCGCGGCCAAAATTGGTATTACTGAACATCCCGTTCGGAAGCAGTTCACAACCTGCACCTAACAATGCTTGTATGGCTTAAATAATAAAGAGGTCTTTGACATATATATATTTTCTAAGAAAGAGGTATATTTACCGAACATTTATGCTTCATATTCTCAACAAATAGTAAAAAAATGCATGCAGGTAACCTAGAGAAAAGGACGTTGACTACTTTTTTACTCCGGGAACAAGGGTAAAACCGCGAGGGTGCAACTAGTTCAATTTGTTTCATAAAAATTGTTTTTATTGCCAGTCAGTTAACTAGCATCGATTTCATATACCTAATTTGAGGTTATTGTTCACATTTAGATACGCTTGCTTAATCTGTATCTATTTTCTAGCTAGTAGCTACCAAATGAATAGAATATAAATGCCTATACACAATTATTTATGTAACTAGGCTAGGCCAACTAGATGTAAGCTAAAAATTACAATAATGTACATTCACCCACACACACACAGTTCCATCCAAGATAATGAGGTGCTTGACCGAATGTGCCAATATCAGAAATGTTGCCAAATATTGGCTGTAAATGTCACCAACATTGAACAAAAGCCACGAAATCGTGTTGGAGAGGTGTCTGAAATTAATGTTCAAGAAAATGATCAAATACTAACAAAATTAACTTTGCTTAAAAAAAAAAATAGGAATGCATAGATACTGTCTGAATAGTTTATCGCATTACCACCAACTTTACGGTAATTACGAGTGTGGGCTTAATTTTTTTTTTATTAGTAAAAACCTTTTTTAAAAGAAAAATGTTCTGCACATTTTTTTTTTTAATATTTCATTGCTTGATTATGAACACATTCATCATCTTCTGCCTGCCCTGTTCCCAATTACTTGGGGTCGGCGCAATATTCTACGCTTTTTCCATTCGGCTCTTTTATCCGATTTACTCCTTTCTTACCCATATCATCTTTCACACAATCCTTCCTTTTTCAATCTTCCTCTCGGTTGAGGACACATTACCATCATATATAACTACTAAGTACCAAAGTAAATAAGCCTACACCGCAAGCTACCGTTCACATCCCGTTGCAATATAAACAGCTCGCAAATACCGCGCCAACGTTGGCCATGATTGCCAAATAGGCAAAAGTATACCCAGCTGATGTCATAGTTCTTGATTGACATTGACTTGTGATTTATTATGCGATAGAGTTTGTTACCCCCGAAGATTGTTATGACGAATGACATTATAATGATTTGCTTTGCTACTTATCTGGTAATAATTTGGATGATAAAGATCCAAAATTCATTTGACACTTTGCGGCCCGACGTTTGAGAAAAATACGGTTTATGGAAGTATCTAATAGTTTCTGAAAGCACAGTCAAGGAACTGGCTCTCAAGTGCAGTTGTCGGAACACACTGGGAGGAGCTTGGCCAGAGATTTTGAACTTGAGAGTGGTAGCCGGCCAGACTACTACTTATTACACAGTATCTTACTGTTAATTCGAGTTGGTCACAACACTAGCTCGACTCTCGCATCAGCGTGTCCCGTCACTAAAGGACTATTAAGACTTTTGACAGATCGAAAGATGGTTTCCCGCGTGCATGCAAAAGTTTAGTGTCTTTAATATTATTTTTAAGGCTTGGTTGATATAAATAAGCTCTAACACTACTTACCACCGTGCTATGGTTTCCTAACGATGTTTTTACTTCGCCAAAAACTCAAGCTTATTGTAAAATTTGAAGTGACCTTCGCCACTGCTTTCGACGATCTTTTGTCGAATATTGAAGACCTGAAATTGTAAGTACATGTACTAATGTACAGTATTATGTACAATGACCTGAAGTTAGGGTTGCCATCCGTTCGGGTTTCCGTGGATATGTCCTAATTCGCACGGTGTCCGGAGAGCAACTGGAGGGAATTTTGTTACGCCAGATTGTAGTCCGCGTAAGCCGATTAGGTTACGCGGACTACAATTTGGTTTAATTAAGTGTGTCCAAGTAACAAGTAACAGTACACAAGATCGTTAAAAACCAATTATATTGATACTACTGGTTGTATTGTAATTATTTAGTCTTTGTTTTGTAATGCTATTGCATTCTTTATAATATTATTTCTATTTAAAATAATCGTCATAAATTTTTTTCGAGACACTTGTCCCCGTTATTGGTTTTATAGATGGCAACCCAACCTAAAGTCCGCGTTCACACGGTAGGTAGCCACTTTGTTGTAAAATCTAGGCATCCTAGACATTCACGTGATATGTAAACTTGGCACATAGTCAATAAACTCGGGTCATGGCGTCTAAAGAATTGACAATTTGGCTACCTCTCAGGTCCAATTTGAATTTTAATCATGTGATAAATACATTATGGTAGTTTGAAAGATTCTTTATACAAATTATGTCACTTAAAAGTAACCTAATAGTCCTATTTTCAAATGTCCAAATGACCGTAAGAAAATAATATTAACTCTTCGTAAAACCAAAGATATCCAAACACAATTCTATGACAACACTACACTACTATAAATTTAAAGCAGTATTTAATGTTATGTAATTAGCCAAAATTGACTGATTTCATATTTGTCAATATGTAATTTCTCATGGTCATTTGATTAAACGTCAAAGTGGACAACCTCCTTAATAGTACATATTAATTAAGGAGGTAGGTATTACCTGCATACCTTCTTATAATTTTTTTTTATTCATAAAGTACCTTGATTCATTGGACCGGACTCAGAAATATAACATCTGCATGATTCAAATAAAACAAAACTTTCTCTTGGATACCTACTTAAATGGAGCAACGCGAAAGTAATTGCATGCAAAAACATGTTTGAATAACTGCAACAAAAGTGAATTGTCTCTGGAAATTGCGTCAGGAAAGTGCAAAAAAAAATATGGTATTGTGAACCGACCTTAATTGTTATCGAAAAATAAAACAAAATCCGGTTATTTTATATATAGGTAGGTTACTAATTCGCGAAAACAAAATGATAAGAAGCGTTAATGAACAGAAACTGTGAGTACAATAAAATCGCACGAACATAATGAATTGGCTGATAACGCTTTTGATAACAACTTTCAACCAACCGCGAGCCAGTTGTTCCGCGGACGTCCAAACGCAAGGACGTCTGCCGATGAACAAATAAAAAAACACGATTATAAACGAACAAACTCGAAAGAAAACTCGAATAAATTTTATATAAAAAAAATATCTATCGAAAATAAAAAGTGTGAAATTCGCGCTATAAACGAAACATTCGCGATAAAAATCAAGGGCACTCAAGAACATGTGTGACAGTGTTACTGAATGCAGGCGACTTCTTAACTGTATGCATAATTTCATTTGATTATTTTAACGATAAAAGTTATACTGCATACAATGCCTTGACCTTGGAACGCGACCGTGACTCAGCGATGTTCCAAAATTTTTAATTCCGCATTTGAATCAAATTGAATTTGGAAGCTCGACCATTGCTCGGGAATCGGGACTGTAATGAATAAAAAATAATCTATGGTTTATTTTAAGGCGGGACGGTGTCTTATAAACATGGTGCTAAGCACATAATTAATTAGTTAATGCGATCAATGCATGAATAGGTTTAGTGAGTGTCGAAGTGTGATTATCAATCAGTGCCATGTTGTTGTCAAATGTGTGATGATTGTTTTTTTCTGGTGTGATAAGAAAAATGTGTCAGTGGAACAGGACCTGATTTATTTGTTATCGAGATGTCACTTCAAGAGGTAGGATATAAATAATCCATAATATATTCATGTAGTTACATACCTATTTAGGTAGCTAAGCATCTCTGAACTTATTTACATATATTCATCAAATAAGTTTGATGGCCAAAGAATCAAGATCCATACGGCCTAAAAACCTACCCACACGGTAGGTTCATAATATTTATTAATATTTTGCGAGCATGCCTGGAGAATATTTTACAATTTTAGCACCAAATACCAAACATTTTCTGTCATAGATTGTAATCTGAGTAATTTAAGAGGACGTGATTATGTTAAGTTTAAGTAATTTGTCAAGCTGACAAACAAGGTCGCTTTGGAATCGAAGATCATAATAACTGACAATTAACATAAAATTTGTATTGATCTAACACTCAAAACCGGTTGAATATTTTTTACTTTTAGGTTTTTACTGTTACCATAACAAAGTTTAATTATTATTTCTCCTTAATTATGATCCACATTTAATGACGAAGTGGGAAATGCGTGGGTCAATTTTTGGGGAACATTTTCGGACTGATAAATATCACTTCTTTAAACGTCATTACTGTCACTTTATAAAAAGTAACATGGAATAAAATAACCTATGTGTGTATATTCTAAAATTATATGAATATTTCATATGACGATCCCATAAAGGAGTACTTAGTAGTGAAATGGCCTAGTTTTAATTAATTAAACGTATAGAATCAACAAACAAACAATACAGAATACCGGATACCTGTGAATGTAATTAGCAGCTTACTGACTAGTCAAGGACACACTCTCCTACTTTTACCATTGTTTACTGACATAGAAATGTGTAGACATGACTTTACATTAAAGTAAATTCTTATGTCACTTTTGCATTAAGAACGAAACCTTTGATAAGTCATAAGAACATAAACTCCATCGACCTTACGATCAAATCAAGTGACAACTCGACACAGGCTGAAGTGACAACTCAACTGAAGTGACAACTCAACTTAAGTGACATTTGTCAGAAAAACAATTCAGTTTAGGTAAAGCTAATCGTTATAAGAGATGATGGTAGACCCGCCGATGATAATAATAACTGAGAATCGGTTGTAGCAAACATACGAAACGTAAAGGAAATTACCCTCAAATCCAACCCTATATAGTTAGATTTGTCAGCAAAGTGGGTCAAATAACTGGTTACTGGTCCCCATCTTATAGAACCCCCGATCTTCTGGAAGCTTCTATATACCATCTGTTTTTAGCGAAGGGGATAAAGTACCTCTGCATTTAGATACTATAACAATAGATTTACCTCATTGTACATACTCGTATTATTTCCTTCACAAATGGAGTGATGATCACATACGTGCATGAGCCTTACAAAAACAGGTTTTAGTCGACTAGGGACACATTTGCATTTTAATTAAGTATTCGACGTTTTAATGCAATTGTTCGAGTTTCCAAACCGATATGAGCCACTGTTTTGAATAATCACTTTTGAAATATAAAGTGTAGTAAAATTGTCTAGTAGCCTTTTAACATTGCTTAGTCAATTATTGAAATTGACCTTTGCGTGTGAAATATTGCCAACTGAATACGAAATTCTCCAAAGATTACTCTTCATAATTATGTCTATAGCTTGCTCTGAAGATTTACCAATAGATTTTAAGCTTATTTCGGTATTTAAATAGACAAATACATAATAAATTCTTAAGATGTTTACGGAACTCCTATTTTACATATTTCGGGCATTAAAATCAATTAACTAATTCCTTTTACGTTTACTCTGCTACATTATGATGAATGTAAAGAAGACGTTATTTTTAAATCACTTACGTCATTTGCACTGACGCGACGGCGGCGCCTGCACATTGCAACTTACAATAAAAAGATTATTTTCGGAAAGATTCGCCTCCACGGATTCACCCGAAGTCTTGAATGTAGGCGGATTTTTAATGCTTGTATATTTAGATACATTAAGAGTGCGTACCAAGCCAGAAAAATATGGCAATGTCAGATGAAACAAACTTATGTCTAATCTTCGCGTGGAGATGAGATGGAGATAGCGTGTTTCGCGGAACAAAAATGAACTAAGCGCTTTTTATCTAAATAACTCGTAAAGTATAGAATATTTTAAAAAATCGTTAGTAGCAGCCCTAGGTCATATGTTAGTGATATTATTTATCGAATTTTTATCTTAATTAGATACACCATGAACAAATAAAACCGAAAATTCATTATTATTAGAGTTAGCTTTGTGATTTTTTTCTATCGAGGAAATTTCATTCCATTATGTTTTTGCTCAGATAGAACCCTCGCGTATATAATGAAAATACCCATATAAAAATATTTTTTCATTTAAATACTATTTACTTGGGTAAATTTCAATTCTAAGATTGTTATTTTGCTTTATACGCACTCTTAACAAGAATAGATTGATCATCATTGCGTTATTTGGTTACATTAGAGCGTAGAATTTCTTGATATTAATAATGCTGCCATTGCTTGCTCAACAATAACTTTTACAAGTGTAGTTCTGGTCTATGGTCCTTGAAATCGTCTTAATTGCGGTTAGGCGCGAAACTCGGCGCGCCCTTGCGTTAGCACACAATACACAAACAAACTAAACAATTTGAACAACCTTCGAACTAACTGACGAATCAATACGAATAACTATGAACGAATGTTGGAAAACTTTGAGAACCTTGTAAAGGACAAAATGGAATCAGTTGAATTTTAAAATCATTACTTGCAAACTTTATCTTCTATACTAGCATTTTCCGTTTCACGCGCGATCTTCTACTAGAAAAGCCCTTCTTTATCTATGAGCTATTATTTCTAAATATAGAGAAGACGCTACACATCACAACTATGTTGTATTCAAGTGAGGCCATCCGGCCACACTTATTGTTGTAGAACGATGAACGAAACGCGTAAGCGCCGTGAAAATCACGGTGTTTGTGAGAAAAATACTCCTAAAAGCGTTCTGATAGCGCTAGGTGTTTCTACTGTCTGCTTAGACGACTAATTATTGTTACAACGCTAAAGAGAACTTTACTTGACTCTAAAAAAATGGGACATAATTTTTGCTTATGATAGCTTCTCTATACGTAGTAATAATAGCTCAATGTTCTTTATTGGATTCCTAAGTTATGCAAGAAACATGTGTGCAAAATTAAAAGTCACTACCCAGTGGCGTGCAGCATTAAACTTTGTATATTTTAATGGTTCAATTTAGATCGTCTGGTTTATATCAATAGCAGATTCCATTAGTGAGATTTGTGTGTATGGGCAAGCTAAAGCTATTTATTTTGGCACTTCTGTTACCTGCAACTGCATCAGATGTAATGCTTGGTTATTTCTGATTACTATGTACTGTATTATCTGCTTCAGTTAAGTAGAAAATTTCTATAGAAATCTCTCACACAGATATCGTTAAAACAATATGTATCCTAATCTGCTATTAAATGAAAATAAAATTAAATGTAAAATAACTTTAAAAAGAAAAGTGAAAGAGAATTTATTAGAGAAGCAGTCTAGTTGCTTAAGAAATAAATGATATATTATGTTTATTTCTTAAGTAACTGGACTAGACTAGAATAATATAGGTATAATGCATGTGATTGTTAATAAACTAAATAATGTACGTACAAAACCAAAACTGTGAAAGAGTGCACGCCTACAAACTGCAATAGTAGTTTGGCGACTATTAAATAAGCAAAAAATGTAAGGTTTTTTTGGAAATAAAAAAAAAATAAAAAATAAGCCGGGTTATTTCTCCATTACTTACAGATTTACGTATCGATTGCTTGAGATAAATCTGGAATTGTAGTCTTGATTATCAATATTAGTGCAATAAAATACCATCATCCTCTAATGGGCCTTAACTTGTTCTTATAGGTACCATAATAGCTTGGTCATCAATGGAAACCTTTTCGCAATCGTACCATACTTAGTATAATTGCATGCTCATAAAATTTTGGCAATCATTAAAAATAATTCTCACGTGCTAGAGAGTGCTATCGCCTAAAAACTAAGTGAAAGTGAGAAACCAACGTCATATTACAAGTAATGTACCATTATACAATAGTGATGCAGGTACTTTTACTATTGAGTGATCATAATGTATAACACTTATAATGTTACGTTTCTGATCACATTTTCTTGGGTTGTATTATGCTTCATTTGACAATAAAGAGGGTATCTGAGTCCATAATTTAAGTTTTTTTCTTCGCTGTTCTAGAGTAAGCGATATTGGTTAATAAATAATACATACCTCGCTTTTTTTTTACTGTTTATAGACCTGATGGCCAACCACAAGTTCTTAAATCAATATTATTATAAGCTTATTTGACTTTTGTCCCTCTTTGACATCCGGCGTCAAAACAGGACAAAAGACAAATATGGTTATTTTAACCTTGTTTTAAGAGCTTGTGGTAGGCCCCCTGTATTTAACCGTAATCTCACTAAGGTAAATGATGATGCGGCCGAAGGTGGTAAGCACACACCGGAAGCTCAAGCTCATTGTAGGATTCGAACCCGAGACCTTCGTCTCGGTATCCGACGTCACTACCACTGAGCTATCATCGCCTTAAACTGTAACTATACTTACTAATATTGTATCTAGGGACATATACCATGTTGTGAGTTAATTAATAGTACATTCGCACGTATTTCCCGGAAGGGACCAATATAAATTTTCCAAATAGTAAACCACCACGCCCCATCGTATCCTTATTTGTTTTTGTCAGGAAATGCATATTAAAACAAGTTCGGTTCATCCTTACTTTTTTCAGTTTATTATATCAAGTGACTAATGAATTTGACAAAGAGGTTAACCTTTTATAACGAGGTATTCCATCAAATCTTATCATTAAACCTCTTTATTTTATCATAGATTGTATCAATGCATGAGCTAAATCTTTCATCCATCGAATCTTTATTTATTTGAGAGAAATCAAGCGATGATGTGTTACGGACGTGATCCAATGCGGAGGAATTTGTTCAAATCCACATCGCGTGACCACGTGGGCGATGATTAACTAACAAAATTAACTGAATTATATTCTGATGGATCAATCATTTTGCTTGGTAAATCTGGGGACAAAAAGTCTACTAATCATCATTGATTGGCTTACTTATAATAACCAAAACATTTTTTTTAGTACCATGTTTGATAAACAATAAGACATTTAGTCACTGTGAGATTTCTTCGGTACTCTGATGTTCTCTTTATCAAAAATCCTTAGTAAACAAATCATTTTGTGTTAGCGCTAGTTGTCTATGAAATACAAAATAAATTACGCTAAAATGACTCATATGTCTTAGTTTTGCTATTAGTACCATTTCTAGACACGTTATGATCCATAGCGCACTGTAGGTATATGAGCGACAGGTAACCACGATTTCAAGGTATTTGTAAACATGATGGCTTTCTCGTGGGAAAACTTGCTTCGACGATATATGGATGTAGTTCAAAATATTGCAGTTAGGTAATACGGTAGCTACACTATAATTAATACGAAGGACAAATAATAATTAAAATAAATAAATAAGGTTGGAATTTATACCATGTCATAACGACTTCCTCGTATTTTAACAAATGAGGATAACATTATAGGTTAAGGATAAATAAAGCCACCTGCACCAGCTCCTTTTTTTAAGGATATCTGACTCTGGAAAACTCCTATATCAAACTGCGTGAGTCCACAAGTCCGGGTCCTAGAAACCCATGTTTTTAATAGTTTTTCCATTATACTGTTTCAATATTATGGAAAATTATTACGTTTATCTACATGAAATGATAAGCACATTGGTGTTATCATTCGTTAAAGACCTTGACTTAAAATCTCATGGTAAATAACATAGTTTATAATAAATTAGCGTAACCTTGATTAGTAGGTAATTAAGTAATATTATGTCAAGTTAACATTGACCTAACGTTTTGAGGAAAACCAGAGCGATCTTTATTGTACTTTACTCATAGGTATTTATTTATATTTAGTTTATTCAGAGGTGATCGGAATAATGTCCAGTAATAAACAAATCAATAACAAACTCTGTGAAACATTAGGTAAAACATAATTCGCAAATTAGAATCTTATTTATTTTATTTCCAAAAAATAAGAAAGCAAGAGAATTTACAAAAAAGACACAGTACTCAGTTTTTAACAAGAAGAAATTAAATGTTTGTGATGTTTTTTTACTTCGACTATTTGGCCCTATTTTCCCAAAGATGACATAAGGATTTTAATAATGCATTCAGAAGCTGTAGGAATAAAAAAAACGGGAAAACTGAACCCTGAAACATTACACTGTTTTTCGTTTGTCTTTTAAAACCCTCACTCCTCATCCTAAATAAAGAAATGGAAGAACGTGCAATGAGTAAGAAAGACTCACACCCAGCCGTGATTAAAAATAGTAACAAACGCCTAAATCTGAGTCATATCTTGAACATACATAGCCTTGACATGATTTAGGCAAACGAGCCTCAATGTTTCTAGGTTGGGCAAACGCGTGTTATAATTGTCTATGTTGATAAGTCTTGGCTTTATAATGGTTGGCACATTGTTAATCTTCCTGATCAGTTCCCTTCTAAGCTTTGTGTGCTTACCACCTTCTGCCACGTTATCACTTACCATGGACAGATTGTGGTAAAATAGGTATAAGTTGCTACCAGAAAGGTTACGAAAGAGATTTTTGCACTTTAGCCGCTACTTATAATACTAGACGTTTTTACTAATAGCTGTCGAACGCGGTTTCAACTACATTTCTTGCTTAAAAAATCTGCTGGCTATCTCCACTCTATAGGCTATCTGCGTGCTAAACATCGCGATCGGTTTAGGGGTTAAGTCGTGAAAGGGTAAAGAGCAGAATGACTTCCAAATTTATAATATTACTGTTATTAGTTCAGATAATCAGGATGATTTTGGAAGACTATAGTAGACTAAAAGGGCCTAATAGATACCTTCCTATACTATATTTTTTTTAAATACTGTTTCATCCAACATTTAATTCAAGTATGGCAACGGAAACGGATGGAATCGCCAATAAATACCAGTCTATAAATGTGCATACCAAAATACTTGTAAGTACCATCTGTAAGACATGAGTATATTGGTATTCAGCAATCGTATCACGCCACTCATATCCGCCAATATCACATGCTCTATTTATTACGTGAAATGACAACCTGACTATCTATTGAGATGTATAGATACACAAAATATACGTCTGTACATGTAATAGGGGTTTGTTGTTATTCTATATTTTGCGGTAAAAAAGACGATAAAAAAACTGAGGAATGGGCCCATTTTATTAATCAATTATTGGGAATATCTTATTAGAACCATAGATAAAAACAATTTTTTTATCGACTTAAAAAAAGAGATTATTCAGACTAAACATATTAATTGGTTGAATATATTTTTTACTTTGATTTCAATTAATTTTGAAATGAATATGCTTTAAGTTTTTCTAGGCTATGTTTCCTAGGTAGCACGGAATAAAACGTCGACTTTGTATTTTCACGTAGGTAAAATTTATCTTTTAAGTGGCCCTATTACTACCTGACGAATTGCGCAAGTAAAATGCACTGCATTGCAAACTTGCGTAATCAGTATATTATCATTTAGCAGATTTTCCAATTGATTAAAGATATTGTCATTTAATCCTTTTCAATCAGTCCGCAATAAACATTCGATGCCTATAAATAAAATAACAATAACAAGACACAAATATTTTTGTAGGTATTTTAATTGCAAGGAAAGATAAAAACAGGTCTTGACCTTTAATAATATGTAGAGGGACCAAAGAAATCATCCTGATCATTCGTAGGACATTGTTGTTATTGTATATATAGTACACATACATAGTAATTTTAAAACACCAGAATTTTTCGTACCAAATTGTACAAGACAAGGACTCTTGTACTTATCAGTGAGAAGAAAAGAAATAGGATAAAATAATTATGAATCTCAGGACATTTGTCAAGGTGTAACTAAACTATGGTCATTATAATAGGCCCATTTTGACAGTCCATCATTACCAAAAAGAGACACAAATAGTGCGGTAAGGAGAGACAGAATTTGTCTTGTCAAAATTGAATTCTTAGCCGGGATTATGTTGGTAATTTGAAAGACTAGTCACCAAACCTATTCCTCACCATCACGTGGCGCAGACTCAAATTGGTTCAATTAAATCACCCATCTTGCAAGCCCGTCACGTTTTCGGCCACTACCGCCATATTTGCTAAATGTCTCATACAAATGTATTGATTATGCATATTTAATTGTCTTCGGCTGAACATTCCGATGTTTTTGTTAAGTTTATAGCTTCTGAAATGGTGTTAAGTTAATAATTTTAAAAAGATTGTTAT
Source organism: Polyploca ridens (assembly GCA_951394255.1). Taxonomy (NCBI): domain Eukaryota; kingdom Metazoa; phylum Arthropoda; class Insecta; order Lepidoptera; family Drepanidae; genus Polyploca; species Polyploca ridens. Next base: position 16,802,060 of record OX596251.1, read on the forward strand.
TGCCAAAGAAAACCTAGTAGCATTATAATGTCTTTGTAAAGTTTGGCAATGCATTGGCCAAATGGCGACGGTGGTTTCTTATCACCAAGTCTGCTATTTTAACTAAAATGACTGGAGGAAATAGTTGTTGAATGAAATGGTATTCGACGCTATCGAATTAGGTATCATCATCATATCAGCCTAAAGATGTCCACTGCTGAACATTGCCTTCCCCAATTTACTCTCACATCGAAATCACTTCCATATCGAATTAGTAGACTACCACAATTGTCAAATCTATCAACCCTTCTGTCAACTAATAGTTGGTTCTCAGGCCCTAATGTATAGGGACCTGCCCATGCTATCTATTCTTTCATAAAAGATTTCATTTAGGTTATGGCATTTAAACAATATTGTATTTGGAACTTTGTTAGTGTATTTAATCAATCACTAATGAACAAAATATTATTGTTCTTTTTATATAGGACTTTTATGTTTTTGGAAAACCCCATTAACCTCCATTGTAATATTTGACATAAAAATGCAGTTAGTTAAAGTATTTTTTGTTAAAATAATCAATTTGACCCAGACTAACAAAACCTTTCTCTCCACAGGCATGCTTAGAACAAGAATCGCGAGTAGCTGAGCTCCGTTCCCTCGCCGCTCGCGTAGCTGCTGAGACCGGCAGCCGGGCGCTGCAGGCCGACGCAGATGCTCTAGCCAGGAGGCTACAGCTGGTCGCTGGTGCTGTGCAGGCGCTGGCTGACCTCGGCGAGGCCAGGCAGCTGGCCAGGGCGAAGGCACAACACGCTAAGGAGAAGCTATGTGATATGAGACAGGTAGGCTTACTTTATTGGAAAACGACTTACTTAGCAGGATTTCAGAGGTCATTGACAATGACAGGAATACTTTTAAGACGAGATTGACTTTGATTTGGCTTTCAGAAACTGGCACTATGTCTTTGATGTTATAAAATTTAAATCACGTAATATAAATTGCCAAATTTGTGATGCGGAAATGTTGACTAAACAGTTGAGATTATTAAACTAGGGCTTTCCTAATAGGTCACTTTTGACAGCCCGTATACATCCATGTGTCAAAAAGAGACAAACATAGTGCGCCAAGGAGAGAGACCTCTTGTCAAATATGACTTCTTAGCATGGCCATATTATAACACTCTTATAAAAGTAGGAGAATATTCAAAAAGAATAGAAGAATAGCTCGCAATGAAATTTCTAAGTAATTTATATTAATTCCTGAAGTCGATAATGAGTTGTTATTCATAATCCATTACGGATAAAAGTGAGTGAATGAATAATGAATGAGATATAACGGTTATTATTGAGTAATATCGATTGTCCTGCATTCACGTTGCCTTGCGGCCTCTAACGGTCACTGTACTTACGGTGTGGACATACTGTTGATACGATATGCACCAGCAACTAATAGGTCGAAATACTACGTTACACTTAAAACAAGTATTCAATGAAAAAGTATTAGAAAAAGCGTAGAAACAACTTATAATCTAATAAGATACCTTACCTAATCTAGATGATTTGTTAATTTGAACAAACATCGTTTCCGTTTACCTCGATTAAGTAATGCATTATAACTTAGAAAAGCATAAGTCATTTTAACGTCAAAAGAAAGTAATTTACATCAAAGTTAATCTCTTGTTGAAAGTATACCTGTCACTGTCAACGACGTGTGAAATGACAAAGACGGCAACAGTTTTGATTAAAGATTCAACTTTGATTTGGCTTTCAAAAACTGGCGGTTAATCTAGTAACCAACACCTAAATATGCTAATAACTTTATTAGTAACGTCAACAGATATAATAAAGTTTAATGTTACAAAAAAAAACTGTAATTAGTACATGATTCTGGACCGATCAGCATTTGAATATGGTGTCGGATTTAAATGAATTTGACGAATATAAAAATTAGAAATAACTAGCTAGTACCTAATATCGTAAGGTTCCATATAACCATGTGCATCGCCCTATAATCTTGCCAAATATTTAGTATAGGTATGCGAATATGTTAACATAAAAGGCAATTGATCGTGTTTTCTTCTCACCCGTCAGATGTGACCTAAAAACCTACACTGATGCAAGAACGCTGTCTGCATTCAATACTTACCTAGTTGCATAGAACGAGAAAATGATTTTATTCGAGCCAGACTGTGGAGCCAGACGATATGGAGAATGTGTCAATTTATTTTCGTTTTCGTGCGAATAAAAGTGGGCAGAGTCGTTGATCGTAAATTAAGCTACACCCATTACGACCCATGTCGCTCCCAGATCGTTACATCGTATTAATTGAGACATTACGTCAAAACCTTCATAGATTTTATGTTGTGTCTATCGGATCTAATAAATATTAATTGATATGATATCTACTGGATACTATCTAAATAGTTATATTGTACATGAGGTTCACTAAGTACGCCAGACAATACAAATTATCCACATTTCTAAATACTTCATGCTATTTGTTTGTTACCCGAGTGATAAGAATCAATGGCAATACTTCAAACGATAAAATAATTCAAAAAATAAATCCTATCTTACGACCATTCGTAGATAGACAGATAACGTAGGTTAACTAATAGTTAATTAAACACTACCTAATTATTTACAGGACCTGGCTCCATTGCATGAAGATGGTGAAATAGTTGAAGACAAACTGATAGCCTTACGCGATAATCTGATAGCACTAGGAAAGAGTGAGGCAGAGATTGCTCCAGCCAAGGCCGAGTTACCTGACATTGATAGAGACGTTTCAGATGAACATTCAATCGTCAGAATCTTAGAATTATGGCAGGCTATGTTCAGAGACACCTTCCTTCATTACCATCGACTATCTACCGCTCTAGTCAGGTCAGGAGACGCAGCAACAGCGTTGAGGCTATGGCACGAGTACTTACTAGACCTACAATCGTTCTTATCAGGGTCAGTGCCAGCAGATTATGAAAACCTCACGGAACACCGCCGCCTATGCAGAGTCCACAAGAATCTCCTGACTTCACAGAGGTCTGTGCTTATGAATGAGAACAGAGAGTCAAGGAACAGGAACCTAGCAGATAAATTTGATACGCTAACGAATTTGCATAATGAAACTTTGGCGCGAATTGTTGAACGACATGACGAGGTTTGCACCAGAATTGCCGCTTGGGATGACTACAGAGAAATACACACGGAACTTCTTAGGTGGCTCAAAGAAATGGAACGCGAAAAGGAGAAGTTGCAACTGAGATACGTACACATTAAGAGGATACAAAAGATATTGGCTAAGATACAGAATCTCTCTGACAAAGTACCTGAAGGTAAGAAACAGTCAGACAAACTATTAGCGGATCTTAAGAAAGTAATGGCATTCACTGAGGACGCGTACGCAGCATCTGTCAGGATGGAGTACTCTGGAATTGCGAAGAGGGTAGAAAACTTACAGGCTAGTCTGGACACTTGGAGAGATTTCCTAACTCGAATACTCGGTCTTATTGGCGAATACGAGAAGATGACAAATGATCTTCAGAAATTGTTCACGAAAACTCAGGACGAAATTACCGTCTATTCCGATGAGAATCGTTTATCGAGACCACAGATCAAAAAGGCAATTGAAAAATATATAGACCTAAGGACAAAGATTGAAAAGACTGAAACACAGATTGAAACTTTAAGTGTCATACAAGAACAACTTAAGGAATGTCTTAGCCCTCAGGACATCAGACTAGTCAACCAACGAGTATGGCAATTGAGACAACAGCGAGCTGATTTAGAACACCAACTATCTATTATTATCCACCGACTACAGGAACGCCTCGAAGTCTACACTATATTCGAGTCACGATTGACTAGATTTACTGAATGGATTACTATCGTTGAATCAAGGCTCGAAACTTCAAGTCAAAGTAGTGAGACTAGTGCTCTCGACCCACAAGACTTAATTAAAAGAATAACCTCAGACGTCCAAGCAGAAACGGCATTAAAAGAAAGAGAATTTGAATGGCTAGCTGATACCGGTACCTCTCTAGTCGAACTATCTAAAAAAGATGAGAAACCGTTTAGCAAAACTACGACGAAACAACTCAAAGATGTTCAAGACCGCTGGTTAAGACTCCAAGAGACGGGAAGATTGAGAATTTCTAAAATTAACGAACTTCTCGAAACTATAACGCAACTGGAGGAACGACTGACTGTAATTAGGCTTAAACTTCACACTATCGAGTCTAAATTATCTGCCCAGGTTGTTTTAGAACATCTAACAGCAAAGGCCGTAGACGAGAAATTCAAGGAGCGTGACGATATCCACAAAACTGTTGAGAACGAGAGTGGAGAAGTAGGAGTAACACTTAATCTCTGTGAGCTTGTTTTCAACGATCCGGATGCTCTCAAAGGAAACTTTGACTTAAGAAACTTGCGTACTGGAGTAGACATTGTCGAAAAGAAATGGAAGAACATCTGCGACATGTCTGAAAGCCGCAAGAAGGCTTTGAAAGAAATACGCAAATCCGCTGAGCTAGCCAATTCATTACTGCCTAAAGTTGAGAAGAAACTAGATTCCATCGAGAGGCGAGTTGAAAAAATCGAAACTCGTAAGCAACGTGGTGATGTTGAAGATGAGAGCGTTTCGAAGGCTGTGATAAAAGATTTGGAGGCGCTTGAAGGAGATATCAAGCGGCTGGAAGATGCTTACAGCCGGGTGGCATCTGCTAAAGGAATAGAGCTTCGTGGTGAAGGTGCAGATGACGCTGCAAGACTACGAGCGGCTATCCGTCGCTGGCAGCAACTGAGAGGTCGTGTGGACGCGGCTGGAGCGGACGCACATAGGCAGTTCGTGGCTGCTCATGGCAAAGCTGTTGTTGCTTTGGCTGAGACGGATGTGCGATTAACGCGTGCTTTGCATCTTGCACCTACGCCATTGGACAAAGTTGCTACTCTTAAGGAACTCGACGTGAGTACTCTTCTACATGTGTCAGTTTTTCGTATTATTGTCAAAAGTAAATATAATTCTAAATTAAATGTTATTTTTTAGGGTGTCGAACAGGAACTCCATGAATGTTACGCGCTGGTTGAAGAAGCAGACAGACTAGCCGTAACGGTGTCAACATTATCAGGGGTGTCAGATATGGTAGCGGAATATAGAGCACTGTACGCAGATGTAAGACAACGCCTCGATCTCGCAAGAGCTGAAGTTGTGGGAGACGTTGACAGTGCTGTCCAGGTGAGGATAATTAGAAATCTTTATAAGACCTATTAAAAATTTATCTTGTTGTTGTGAACATTCCAGAGGACATTCATACAATAGAAATATACTATTGAGCATTGTTATTTCAGGTGGACACCCTTAAATGGGAGACAGATGTATCACTCCAAGTGGACACATTAACATCTAAGGAAACATATCGAGCTGAACTAGCATCAGCTGTGAAAGAAGTATCAGAATCTCTAGAAGCCCTCAGAACAGCATTACTAAACCAACCTAAAGAAAACGCTGGTGGCGAAGAACTAGCTACAGCTGCGAAAGATATCGCCAAGGCTGGTGCTAAGCCTGGACAAACTCTCGAATTAGCCAAACATTTGTCGGAACTGCTATTGACTGAATGTGATGCAACGGAAGATGAAGCTATGATGCAAGAAGTTGGATCACTCTCGATGAGATATGAAGACCTATTGGCTCAAGCTAAGAAACGGGAACTACAAATAAACAACATGAGGTAAGTTATTATTATATTATTTTTAATATTTGTAAAGTCAACTCGAGGGTATTAGCCAACGCTATTTTAATCGATGAAATAGTGTTGCGCTAGTTCTGTCTGAAATTGATGTTGTTTTTTATTGGTAGCACTTTTATAGCACTGATTGGCATTTTGGTGATGGGGCTTGTTAAAGCTGTTGTGAACAGAATAGATGTTGGTGACTTCAGTGATGTACTCGTTATTTCGCACGTCTTTCTACATGGATGCCGTTCTCGTACCATCCAAAACAAAATCAACTTAAATTTTGTGGTCGAAATTACTGTTTGTCAAAATTACAACAATTTCTTTCTACTATCTTTTCAAGCGGATGTAAATAATATTTTTTCGGGGAGTAGTTTTTGATTTTGAGCTAAATTTTGATATCGTGAGTGCAGACTAAGTAATAAAATGTTAAAGATACGCCATATAGGTAGGTACATTTATTAAAAAAAAAATATATTTTAATTTTACGTAAACTGTAGTTAGAACAAAAACTGCAAAGTAAATTCTTTTTAATATTGTAATGAAATAATATGACCCAGGATTTTGATAATTTTGAACACTCCAAACAAAGAGGTTAGAATCAAAATGGCGTACTTGTTTTTATTCTCAGTCTACAAGGAGTGTGTAACAGCTTCCTAACCTGGCATGCTCTAAACACTTGCGTTTTCTGGTCCTTTAGGTTGCCCCACTCCGCATCGTACGCGCTCACATGCGAACAGTGAGTACTTGCTTACCTAATATATTATTGGTCACTGATATTCTGCTACAAAGTTTAAAAAAAAATACCAATTTTAGAAAAAATAATTAAGTGGCCATATTGAGAAATGATATTGACATAAAGTGGCCATATTGAAAAGTGATACTTTTAATATAAGTGACCATTTTGTGAAGTGGTATTCGCAGTGTTAAAATTAAGTTTTGAATGTGTAGCAGAATATCAATGAACGTGGCATGTATATTTATGTTCTTTTAATAATTCGTAGTTAGTGCACTATTTTATGAAATAAACACTTTAATTTACTTACTTATTAGCACAGCACGAGTACACTTAAATTTAAGCTTTATATAAAGTATAAGTATTTTATTATGTTTTGTCCGTCTGTGTTCCTTAATTGTGGTATATTTTTTTACTTGATATTTTTATTTAAAATATTTATATTTATAAAGTTATCTATAGAAAACAATATCCAAGTATTATTTGACTAAACTAAAAGTTGTATCAAATCTAGAATTTTAACTGCAAGTTTCAAGCATTTTGTCGTGTTATGAGAAAATCCAACCAATTTAAAAGTCCCTATTTTCCGTGTAGTGAAAGTGGTCGGTTGACTTGTCCGCTGTGCTCGGAACGCAACTGGAAGCAGTTGGATAACGACCTGTGGCGGCTGGAGCAGTGGCTGCAGTTCGCTGAGGCGACCGACGACGGCCGAACTGACCCACCTGAAGAGTACGACGCGCTAGAAGACGCTATACAAGTATGTGTCGACATTCAACTATCTAAGGAATAGTTTTCGGACAGTAGATTTTTTTTTTTTTTTATACAACTAAGTCGGTAAACAAGCATACGGCCCGCCTGATGGTAAGCGGTTACCGTAGCCATATGGACGCTTGCAACACACGAAGCATCGCTCACGCGTTACCGACCTTTCCCCCCTCCCCTATGAGCCCTTCTATGAGATTCTTCTTCCCATTAGTTAGAAAAATCATTCAATTTTCAGTAAGATTTACCAAAAATATTGGACATGTATTTTTGGCTTTATTAAATCAATAAAAATTTACAAAGATAAAGTGCCTCAAAGTTCGGGAGTGGGGGTTCGTGACGTCACTTGTTTGTGAAAAGTGTACCATAGCACAGATTAAAGTGACCATAGCGTGACGTAACGCGGAACTATAAAAAAGAAAAAAATTATGTCTAATATTTTTTTAAATAACGGTCAATTTTTTTCTTGTGGCGCTTTGCTAACATATGACATATATGTATTTCCTTATCATTTAGTATTGTTGACACTTGAAGCAATAATCACGTGGAGAGAGTGTGCGGGGGTAACCGCACACGCCTAACAGCAGTCTGCTATGACCTATGCCACAGATACTGTCATCAGTCGGAGAAATTATATCCGTAACGCGTTCCTGTTTTATAGGTCAATACATTCTAAACAACATAATGCCTTATTGTGCTATAAAATGGTGTGAAAAGTGTAATACTACATCGAATTACACTAAAGATGGGATAACACTTCAAATAAGGTCAATGTTAGACTGAGGATCGCTTGCTCGGTTATGCGATTTTCCCGATTCACGAGTAATGTCATTTTCGTCTCTCTGTGGTCGAAATATTCGCACAGTTTTAGTTGTATTCTTATAGCTAAGACTTCGTGTCTATCGTCTATTGGTACAGTAGTACCCAACTGATATGGCGCGTCGTGAATCCTCGTTCGTACAGAAAAGTACTAAAAGTACTAAAATAAAGTATGGCACCGAAGACTAACAAAATAATGCTTAAAACTTACAATCAACCTTAGATCACTACTATAAGGTTCATAATACACTACAGCTGTTAGTTTTGTCTCACTCACAAATCACGCGCACAAGGCGCGCGCTAACATGGCGGCAGCTGCCGACCAATAGCGGTTTCCCGTGCTTTGAAAATATACAAAAAGTATCTTCTGCGCAAGTACATCGGTAAGCCATATCAGTTGGGTACTACTCTAAGCGTGCTACATCCTCGGTTATCATAACTTCTTCTACGATAAGTGGGAGGCCAAACGCAAGCCTACCCTAAATTTTGTGTAGAGATTAAAACAATTGAATTGAAAATGTGTATCAATGGTATAAGGGTTTATTTTCGATTCACATGAGGATTGATCTGAATTTTAACCATGTTCTATAATACAGGTCTAAGAATAAAACCTATCTAGACTTGCCCCTATATTCATAATAAAGTTATCAAACGTTGATTAGCTAAAATTCTGAAGACTTTATCTGACAGGTGACATTTGGTGATCGAAAGAGTGAGACGGGGCAAACTATTACACTGATTTAGTTAAAAAGCGATTATGAATAAGGGAGTTAATGGCCCTGATTCTGTTGTTCACAACTAAACT
>OX596251.1:17411082-17609289 GCA_951394255.1 Polyploca ridens
GGCAAAGAGCAAGCTAGATCGCTCCAAACCGATAAATGTTTTCCGAACCAAAAAGGTAAATAAGGTAATTTAGGCGATTATAGCTCAGTGATAGTGACTTCGGATACCGAGATGAAGGTCCCGGGTTCGAATCCTACAATGACCTTGAGCTTTCGGAAAACATCGTGAGGAAACCATAGCACGGTGGTAAGGTACTTTGTAGTACCCGCCTGTGGCTACCACCCTCAAATTGAAAATCTGTCGCTAAGCACCTTTCGGTGTGTTCCGATAGCTGCACTTGAGCCAGTTCCTTCTGGGCTTTGTGTGCTTACCACATTCGGCCGCATAATCACTTACCATGGTGAGATTGCGGTCAAAAACAGGCCTATAAACAGTAAAAAAAAGGAATCCTTATGCCACTCCGTACGTCTGTCTGTTCGTCTATCACAGCGTTATTTATCAGCAACCACTAATGCTATTGGCTATTTTTATATAAGTATACAACATAAATGGGCCCCCACGAAGCTGCGTATTTTTTGATCGTTACTGCCAATCTAGTCATAAAACTACGCAATTTGGTTTTGGGTAAGCACTTGTAGGTAGTGTTGCCAGGTGTCCCGATTTGCGCGGGACGTCCCGATTTTCAGGGGTGCGGTGACACGTCCCGCTTAACCCTTGATCGGGACGCCAAATGTCCCGATTTTTCACCAACCTCATGAGTGTTTAGTATATTCGATATTTTGACAGGAAAGACGAAAATAACTAAGCTTCTTACTTCATAAAAATATTTTTGTTTTCAAATTTTCTCACCAAAATCAGACTTTCATGGAAAAAATTAAAATTAATGATTATGAAAAAAAAATTGCATCTGTCCCGATTTGAAACCCAAAATCCCGATTATTTTATCCTTACGTTCCGAAATTTGACACATGGGACCTGGCAACACTACTTGTAGGTAACTAATAGTTCTTCTTGACAAAATATCAAAAACGATTTTGAAAATATAACTATTGTTTTCTAACATACCTAGGTACTTTATCATCACGGTATTTAATTACAATAAAACCACGAACTAAGCTATTAAAATAGATATTTCTTAATCAATCTAATAGATCTAGAACATATCAAGGCAATAGATAAAATTTCTAAGAACATTGGTAGACAAATATTGGATCGAACTCGTTTCAGAACGTAATAACGAGTTAATATCAAAAATTAACCTTTCCGAACAAAGACTGCGAGCAATGGTTGTCAAAATATGACGAATGGTGAACTAGACGAACGGACAATGGATTACTATTAATATTAGAGCCTTGACCTAACAGGCCAGTGAATAGCGTACTTATACCAAATAATGGTTAAATATATGGAACATTAAACTCAAGGGGCTGTCTACGAAGCTATAAAACAGTAAAAATTGCTGAATTACTCAATCTAGAGAGATATTAGAGAGCGTATCGTTTATTCGCTCAAAGATCAGCTGGACTAGGGAAGTAGCCAAAATAACAACTAAACTAAATGTTGTTTTCCTGCGCGTAAGTTAGGTCGCCAGAGCTCATCGGAGAGGGTCGTAACGCGTGCGATACCCCTTGTGCTGGAAGCGTCCGTTTGGCTACGGTAACCGCTTACCTCCAGTCTGGCGAATTAGTTCTACTTATAAAAAACAAATCTATATAGTCTAATAATAATTAATTGCTGATTTTAGAGTTACATTCTCGTATATGCCACCGAAATCCGATCCCTCTGGAAGCGCCTATCTGTCGCATTTTTTTCTATGTTTGTGTTGTTTCATAGCGATCTGTTTTTATAACAATGAGCTACTTTTAAGTTCTAATTTGGGATGTGTAATCTTCTGAGTGAGATGTCCAGTGACACTATCTATCTATAGTATCAGCTGGTGACGAGATTTATAGGACCTTTTACATTTTTGAACTGAATAAATACCCACAACCACTTCTGGCTTGTTACCGGACAGATTTTTCATATATTGTTTCAAGTTATTTGACCCAAACTATACCGTGGCCTTAACTGGGCTCCAGTATGTAAGTATAGAGTTTGTCTGGGGTTATATCTACCGTAAGTAAGCTAAGAGTAGGTGCATACGCCTATAAAATAGGTTTATTCAAAGATTATTTTTCGTTACGTGATAATGCTTGTAACTTGGCAAAGTGCCTACACTGCGCCTACAAGCAATCAAGCAAGCAATGTAAGTTTCTTGCCGGAGTCTTCTCAGTTTAAGTGTATTCCGAACCGGTGGTAAATTCAACTGGATGTACCAATTTAACGTTCATAAGTGCCTAAACTGAATAAATGACTTTTTGATTTTGATTTTGATTTTGAATGCTGTCGCTCTTTATAATTCAACATAATTTTCAGCAAGAAGAGTTCTCATTATGTAGGTATCTGTGCCCACGGCTAATCCACTAGCTACCTATATATCTAGGACATTCAACTTCCTAAAACAATAAAAGATACAAGCATTTTGGCGACTTGCGCAATTAATTATATAAGCACAGTCCCTAAACGCTAGTTGACGTAAGAAAGAAAGCGTTGTCCTTAACCGGAGTTCTTTGAGCATGATTTGAATTGATAAGGTCGACTGCACAGGCAGGAATGCGGTTCGAAGAGTTTATAGATAATGTAGGTCACAATGTAATTGAAATAGTGACTAACTAGTTACATATGAATAATCTCATTAGACGAATATTAAAATACCATGTATCTGTCAAGGATCTTGTTAGAATGTCAACTATGGATAATTATGTAGGCGTGTATATGGTGCAAGTACTTAGACCGCCTTCACACTAGCGTTTGTCCAGCGTAGGCGTTCGATAAACGTATGCGCTGGGCAGACGCCGGCGCCGCAACAACGCGGCGTAGGCGTCGCGCACCTGCGGCGTTTCCTCTGGAGTCAATTGAACGCGGCGCAGACGTCACACAATTGCGTTGTCGTTTCGGTAATATCATTAACAAAATGGATTATGACGAGGAAAGTCTATTATTGGATTTGCTTTTAAAAAGAAAAAAATGCGAAAACGTGAATATAAAAATAAAAGGATCTGGGAGAACCCATTACGGAGTGTACGGTCAAGCAAAAGTAATTATTTTGTGTTTTATTGTAAACACATAAAAAAATATTCTAAATATTATTATTTACTCGCGGCGTCTGCTCTGCGCATACGTTTATCGAACGCCTACGCTGGAAAAACGCTAGTGTGAAGGCGCTCTAATAGGTATGTACTACTCGTGCGTGATAAGTTGAGACCCGAAAGGAATGCGACTCCCTCGCCTGCTTACACCATGCTGCTCGTCCATTAGGAATCTCGTGTCTCTTTCCCTCTTATCGCCGTCGTAACACACTCTTCTGATGACCTGAGTGGAGTTACCGGAGGAATTAATGATGGCAGAGGCGGTGTTCGAGAGATGCAGCTTTCTGGAATCCGTTAGTATACTGTCAAATCTGGTAAGACCGTCGTCTTTGACGAGCACCGAGGATAGGTTTGTATTGTTGCTATGTGCTGGTAGGGAGTTGATCATGTTATTTATGTCGGAGTATTTGACTGCGTTCTGAATTTGCGGTTCTCAATTTGCGGTTCAGAAGTAGCTTGTGATATGACGGTGGTCTGTGGGGCCGTCATCAGGACGGTGCCGGGCGCTCGGTTCGCGTGGAATATAGACCTATGATGTGTACCTAGAGTTTTAAATCCGGCTATTGTGAACGGTTGCACCTAAAACAATTGATTTAATATTCTGTTACACTTCCATGATGGCGCCCATATTGTATATCAGTACTCCTCTACCTACTCTAGTTAGTAGCATGGAGCAATAATCCCGCTCAGGCCCGGCTTTATCTATAGTGCAAGGTGTGCGGCACACGCGGGCGTTGGGTCTCAGGGGGCGCCGTGCGCCCGTATTATGTATGGCTGACGCCGGCGGAGTTACAAGGCGCGCACCCCTTTTAAATAACTTAGTCATATTTTTCCATCACAAAAACACAATCCGTCTTATTAAATGAGATTGATTAAGCCAAGTCTAGTAAAACCCAAGTTTTACGATAGGGATTTCAAAAATCGAATATGGGCGCCAGCGCCGGCAGAATTATTTACAGGGGGATGCATCTGCATCTACACCAGTGGTGTAGCGCTTCATTCAGCCACCCAGTGCGGAGATTTTCGCCGCCACCTTATTTAGGTCTGACTCTAAATATACAGTTATCCTAAGGATAACCTAATCGCACCGAATTTTACATAGGTGCGACATAAATATGAATTAAAAACAGAAATAACTTAAGTTTATTTTATTTCTATGATATTTTCACATTATAGGCTGTATATTTTAAGGACTTACAATATTTTGTTTTTTACACTTATTGTGTTACTAGTCGTAATATATTATATAAAATTACGCAAAATAACCTTAAATTTTGTAGGTTTATTATCCCTTCAAATAGTATACAAAAAAAAAGACATTTTAGAATAAAATCTGGAATTAGTATTGAAAATACTAGTACCTCAAACAGTTAATTATGACAGTAGGACTTTACAAATATACAATAAAAATATCCAAATTCAATCAATCAAACAAACAAAACATTTTTTTTTTTTAAATATTATTATATAGAAAATTATTAGGAAAAAGGAAAGGGAGGCCTTTGCCCAGCAGTGGGACAGAATAGGCTAATATTATTATTATTATATAGAAAATTAGGATATGGCTGGCATTGGCAGCACTGAAGCTAAATGTCATCCGTCAAAACATAAAAAAAACAAATGTAATATTTCCTCATGTCAAATTTATAAAAATATTGTTTAATTTAAATGTGATAAAAGGATAAATAAATCAGTAAAACAAACGATTATTACGGTGAATTGAACTTTAAAACGCAACCATTCAAATAATCCAAAGAAGACTCCCACGGAGTGGTTAGCTTCTTTAAAAACGAGGTAAATTTTGCAATTTCAATGTAACTTGGTAGCTAAAAATGCTTGAAATACAATTCTATTGATTGTTTTCTGTATGTAGATAAAAAATGTGACGTATAACGAAGCTATTTAACAATGTTTTCGTTAATAATTTCACTCTACAATTATTTTATTAGTGATGCAAATATTTACAGAAAATTGACATCCAAAGAATCATGTCTATGCCACATAGCAGCTCCAGTACAACAAGTTCAAGCACAAAAAGAAAGGAGATATACAAGTAAGAAGATACACTTATTTTTATTTAGCCAAATCACTAGCTATTGTATGTAGTGATTGCAAATGCCTATTGCAAGTACCTACTAATCTTGAGTTAAGTTAAAATGCTGAGGTGGCTCTGTGGTGGTGACCAGAAAAAAAACCAAACCATCATATTGCTAGGAGAAGCCTAAATTTGGTATACCATTAATAAAACATATTGATGTCTTCAGGTATCAAGCACCATGGCCGCTATACTCAATGAACTGGTCTGTCCGTCCAGACAAAAGGTTTCGCCTGGCATTGGGCAGCTTTGTCGAGGAGTATAACAATAAGGTGTGTTTATCATCTCATTTAGATCACTCTTGACATTTGTGACAAACTCTTACCATTTAAGATCATTATTATTATGGTATCTGGTTGATCATAGTTGACATTTGTAAGGTGACATTGGTCCAACCTATGAAGAATGTGGTATTTTTATCCTTTTAGAGCTGTTATAATTGTTAGAATTAGTATTGTAACTTGATTCAGATATATTTCATGTTGGAAATTGGTTGCCAAGTACCTACCAGCTACATTTGAGTACAAATTTCCTTCTAGGCTTTGTGTGCTTACTTCGGCCACATTACTGACCATGGCTTTAACCCTTTGGTTCTCGCGAGGGACGCGCGTCCTATTATAACAATTGATGTCATTGTCATATTTTTAACCGTGAGCCAAGCGATTAAATAAAAAATTTATACAAGCTTTTTTTTGGTGGCTGTACTTTTTGTTGACTGTACTTGCATTGTCATCCAATATACTAATGCATACCAATTATCAAGTCAATCCGACCACTGGATGTGGGTGAACTTCGATTTGCAAGATTCCACCCCGACAAACATACATACATTGCAAGTTAAATAAAAGCTTGTAATAAAAAGTAGTCAAACTTTTTACATATACCCATAGACTTTATGTCCCAAGCATCTAAACTATAATAGTAATCTTAAGGATCTGATTTGACCTTTCTAGGGCTTAAACAAAATAAATTATTTTAGCAGCCGGTAAAATAGTCACCAGTGTAAAATGAAGAAACCTTTGCACACAGGTACAAATAATATCCCTTGATGAGGAGACAAGTGAGTTTAGTGCCAAGAGCACATTTGATCATCCATACCCCACTACCAAGATCATGTGGATACCTGACAGTAAGGGGGTGTACCCAGACTTGCTTGCCACCAGTGGTATGTGCCTATTTTATTAACTTATTTTTATGGTCTAGCTTTGCTGTCTGCTGTTTTGCAATCGTATTATACTTAATTATGGCTTTAAAACACTTATCCAATTGCCACTCCCTTAGCAATCCAACTTTTTAAAGAAAAAAGAAACTTTCCATTTTCCCATCTGGATAACTAAAATTCATAAATTAAATTAATTTCATAAAAAAATTACTATAAAATAACTAAGTCTAAATATAACTGGATGATTGATACCCCATTAGGCTCAATTTACATTCGCGGAATACACATCGCGGAACGGAATGACTGCGAATTTTTGTCAAAAAAAGGTCGCACGTCTTCTTCCGGAGAATTCTCGACAAGTCTCGTCTCGAGCTACGAGACTTGTCGAGAATGCGCGAGAAGTCGGCGCCGTCTGAGGAAGTCGCGCGAAGGTAGAATTGCAGTTCGTCGTCGTCTTCTATAGCCACAAGGCGCTGTCGCGAGAATTCTCCGGAAGAAGACGTGCGACCTTTTTTTGACAAAAATTCGCAGTCATTCCGTTCCGCGATGTGTATTCCGCGAATGTAAATTGAGCCTAATGGGGTATCAATCATCCAGTTATATTTAGACTCATCATATCATGTTTCCCCAGGTGACTACCTCCGCATATGGCGTGCAGGGGAGCCCTACACTCTCTTTGAATGTGTTCTCAACAACAACAAGAACTCTGACTTCTGCGCCCCCCTCACGTCCTTCGACTGGAATGAAGTGGACCCTAACCTCATTGGCACCAGCAGCATCGACACCACCTGCACTATATGGGGCTTGGAGACCGGCCAAGTGCTGGGCAGGGTTAATGAAGTGTCTGGCCATGTGAAGACACAGTTGATTGCTCATGATAAGGTAGGTGGTTATTTTAGGACTTTTTAGAGCTTGTAACACTGGAACCAGACAAAATTTTTGTGATTGCAACATAAATAAATTTTGCTGCCAGGACCTGTAGTAATAAACTACACTATATTCTTAGCAGGATTACTTTTTATCTGGGATATGCAAGTGAAACCGCTGGGGACAGACAGCTAATTATACATATGCACTAGATGGTGGAATACTGATGACTACTTGAGAAAACGGTTTTCTTTTTATTATAAAAGAATATTAAATACTTCGAAAATAACCTCTTAACATATTTTTAAGAACCATAACCACAATTTTTCAAATATTTCTGTTTTTTTTTTGTATCGGCTTCCTATTTAGCACTGCTATCCATCACAACCCTCAAAAATCCCAGAGAATTACACAAAAATCAATTAATTAATTTTTCTCGAATAGTCATGAGCTTATCATTTAATTTGGGGACACATATGTAATAAATGTGTTGTATTGTACAGGAGGTGTACGACATCGCGTTCAGCCGCGCGGGCGGCGGGCGCGACATGTTCGCGTCGGTGGGCGCCGATGGGTCTGTGCGCATGTTCGACCTGCGCCATCTCGAGCACTCCACCATCATATACGAGGTCAGTCTGGAACCGCTCGACACCATCTGGGCCCAACCACCGAGTCACTGGCGTACCGTAGTGGTTGGACCCGCCCCAGCGGCATTATTAGGGGGCGGCAAAATTTCACAATAATAATAATGATAGGTATATCTCATAAATATTTAATTCTTGGGGAAATAAAACTTTTTATTTACTCAAAGAACATTAAACATAAATTCAACATTAACATACTACTTATATACATTAATCTAACTAAACTAAAACTAGTAAAAAATTTAAATCTATCTAAAACTAATTCATAATAAAAAACTAAATTATTAAATATTTAATTTATATCATTAATAAGTGGATTTACACATTTCCCAAGTAGGTATAAGCTGCCCCGTAAATTTTTTGGCGCCTTTATCTGTACTATACAATTTGGTTGAAATTGCATAAACTTTTTATTGGGTATATTTCTGACTAAATCTAAGTTTAATCATGAACCGACTAATAAGTGGGGGTAAATAAGGTGCTTCTTTCTGCAAGACATGAGAAAAAACGGTCCCCTTTGCCGCCCCTAAAATCTGCCGCCCGCCCGTAGGCTCAAGCCTACTGGAAAACCGCCTCTGGTGTCATTTCATATTTATATCGCACGTACAATTTGAACCGACTTTAGGATTACTGTATATTTACCCCCTTATTCATAATAGCTTTTTAACTAAATCAGTGTAATAGTATCCTCCGTCTCACTCTTTCGATCACCAAATGTCACGTGTCATATAAAGACATCGGAATTTTAGTTAATCAACGTTTGATAACTTTGTTATGAATAAGGGAGTTAGTCTTTTGAGTGTCACAGTGATAACAAATTGCGTGTTTAGTAGTTTCCCTTTAGTTTATTTTTTATTTCTATGGCAGACTTAAGTAAGTCATGCTCACTTTAAGGCCTTTGCTTGCGGCGGCGTCGTGTGACGGGTCGCTCACTTCCCTCCAATATGGCGAAGAGGGCGATGGCTGCCACACGCGTCATACTTGTGAACAGGTGCTGCTTGTGGGGGTTGGTCTGCTTAAGTTTGCTATTTATTTATTTACTTATTAAATATATATTCAGTCTACTTTGTAGTTTTGCGGCCGCGCCGGGGCACGCAATTGTTGTCAGTGCGATTAGAATGTAAATATTATGTAATGAATCTAAGCTTGTTTTGAAAAGAGTAATTGCTGAGTTTATTGCCGGCTCTTTTCAGCAAATGCAACCTTCCGAACCGGTATTAGAGTATTAGAGTCAGACTTTTCATAAGTGCCTGCGAAGGTCTATTTGAATAAATGATTTTGAATTGAATTTGAGTTTAAGACCTAAATAAGGGGGCGGAAATTTTTTTTTGCGTCCCTCGTTGGCAGTAAAAAAGGGGCGGCAATATTTGTTTCCGCCCCGGGGAGTATAAACTCACACTGCGCCACTGGTATAATATGTTATTGTGTCGTGTGTAGGACCCGCAGCACACGCCGCTGCTCCGGCTGGCGTGGAACAAGCAGGACCCCAACTACCTGGCCACCGTCGCGATGGACGCCTGCGAAGTGATCATCCTGGACGTGCGAGTACCCTGTACTCCCGTCGCGAGGCTCAACAACCACCGCGCCTGTGTCAACGGAATCGCCTGGGCACCACACAGGTAAACATCTACACAAATTATTATCTCAACACTATATAGGTCCTGGAATAGCACTCACGAAGGCTACTGAAGTTGCTTCTGCCCCAAAAATCAGCTTTCAACTGGAAATTGGCAAGGAACTTGGCAATATTACATTTTTAAAGATATGAGTACAGGATGGGGTTCTTCAAAAAGGGTGTGAAGAGATTTCTTCAGGGTCGGCAACGCGCGAGTGATACCCCTGGTGTTGCAAGCGTCCATAGGCTACGGTAATCGCTTACCATCAGGCGGGCCGTATGCTTGTTTGCTAAGTAGTATAAAAAAAATGATTCCACCCAAAAATCATATTTTCAAAATTTTATTTGTGGGCTTGTACAAAAGTGAATAATGAATAAACTTTTTACCACAACAATCAATTTCGACTGCACTAAAAAAACAATAGTTTTATACCCAGATTGCGCATCATTTTTTTTGTAGGCTTAGGTTCTTAAATAGCAACAAAGTAAATACACTTACAATAAAGACAGCAGATTTTTTTTTTTGTGTCATACTAAAACCATTTTAAAAATAATCAATAGGTACTTCAAGAGTTACATTAACCATGAATCTGGCACACTATTGTCTCCCAAAATTTGGTTTGCAATTTGAACATACTGTAAGAGCTCTCTAGACGGCGGTGACCACTTATCATCAGATGGGCCGTCTGCCTGCTAGTCAACCTGTTGACATAAAAAACTTGTGACATGTGACAGCTCGTGCCACATCTGCACGGCCGGGGACGACCACCAGGCGCTGATCTGGGACATCCAGCAGATGCCGCGCGCCATCGAGGACCCCATCCTCGCCTACACCGCCGCCGAGGGCGAGGTCAACCAGATACAGTGGGGCGCCACGCAACCCGACTGGATCGCTATATGCTACAATAGACACACCGAGATACTGCGCGTTTAAACTTCATTCATTCATGCAGCTGTTGGTATATCGTGTAAAAAACTTAGGCTGTGGCTTATAAAGTATAGATGATATCGGTAAAGACCTTTGTGGCTAGCCACAGGTGATTGTTGATAGTGTGTGGCTGCCACCGACTCTGTTTTGTGGCGTGATCTTACGTCAGTAATAGAGTCTGCTGATCGGTGGCAGTAGTAACGTGATTTATAGCAATATTTAGCTTAATAAAACGATTGCATTTTTCGTGGATTAATTGTTTCTCTGATGTTTAATAGAACTGAACATAATATAGCAGAAGGATCAGGTGTTTTTTTAAATTTACAGGATTATATGCCACTACACTATATACCAACACCGCAAACTACAGATATAAATAAATAATTCAGGTTGAAATATCTTTCACAAAAGACTGAGCGAAAATTCACTAACTGAATTTGAGAATTGTTTTTCTTATGTCCAATATTGACATACTTACGCATTTACAAACTATTTTAATTTGGGTATTTCGGGATTTAATTGACGCACTTGAATTATATGAATGTTGGACATAAAAAAAATTTAATGGGGATTATAATCGAATGGAATACCATATAAATAACGTCTCAAAAACTAGCGCATAACATAGCCTGCATTTATAAGTAGAGTTTACATTTAAAAATTAATTAATCCACTGTTTATGGTTGTTGGGAACCTTATCTTAAACTTTGTCCCAGGATTTCAGACTAAAACGACAGGGATTAAAAGGGATAATTCTGTGCTGTGTCCCTTTGTAGTTCTATAGTGACAAAAAACCAAAAGAAAAAAAAAATGTGAAGGCAACTAACGCCCAGCCAGTACGCCCGCGTGAGAAGGCCCAAACCCAAGTGGGGGATACTTTTTATCTTACTTACACGCATACAGCTATCTCTTTTCATCTCTAATTTTATCCTCTGTGATTCTGGTTCAGAGTTTAGAGCAAGATTCAGTATGCGATTTGCCAGTTACCCTGTTTGTAGGAATGTTACATGACCCCATAGTTGTTAGTTGGTTGTTGACCGCCTAGACGCCGGTTTCGATAATATATCATTGAAAGGATACCTCATTGATCGCAGAGAAACCGAGAATATCAGTGATAACTTATCGATATCGCGTCACTAATTTTGTAAACTAGTTTCAAATTCAAAATTTGGTTGACGATTGAAAACTTAAACAAGAGTAATAAATGAGTATTAGAAATAAAATGTATGTGATTAAATAAGTACTAGATTAAATATTAATTTATATACAAATAGTTTTAAGGTTTTATATATATATTATTGAAATAAATAATAAAATATACGATGGCACTTTTCATTGAATTTACTTGTGTAAAAATATAAAAATCAACCTGATTTTTGACCTAAACCGAATTCTTTATAAACTTTCAACAATGATGCCGGTGTTCTCGGTCTAAAATCTTTTAAAACATATTCAAAATGTTCCATGCTCACAGCTGGACATTCTAAGTCTTTCTCCAAAGCATTCAAAGCTGCCTCGTGGCATAAAGCTTCCAATTCAGCTCCAGAAAATCCATCTGTCCTAGTTGCAAGACTGTGTGAATTAACATCATCACTTGTACTCATTTTATCAAGCTTCAATTCTAAAATCTGCAATCTTGTTTCGAAATCTGGAAGAGGGACGTAAATAAGTCTATCTAGCCTTCCAGGACGAAGCAGTGCTCTGTCCATTCTATCTGGTCTATTTGTTGCTGCTAGAATTGTTACAGAATTTAAAGGAACCACTCCGTCTAATTCTGTTAGGAGTTGTGCTAAAACTCTTTCGTGGACGCCCTCACCAGCTCCTCTTTTTCCGCCAATAGCATCCATCTCATCAAAGAATATAACAGACGGTGCAACCTGTCGCGCTTTCGTAAATAAATCTCTAACAGCACGCTCCGATTCACCAACCCATTTGGAAAATAATTCTGGACCTTTGATTGATAGGAAATTGAGTCCACTTTCAGTTGCTAACGCTTTTGCGATCATAGTTTTGGAGCAACCTGGGGGACCATACAGTAATACTCCTCCTGGAGGTCTAATTCCTAATCGTTTAAAACTTTCAGCGTGTTTTAAAGGCCATTCGACTGCTTGTCGCAGTTTTAACTTCAAATCATCTTGACCTCCAATATCTGACCATCTGACATTAGGAACTTCTATCAATAATTCTCTCATGGCACTAGGCCTTACTATAGTCAATGCTGCAATCAAATCCTCTTTGTCTATAGCTTCACTAGAACGTTTTATGCACTTCATTGAAGCCTGTGTGCAAAGATTCACTAAATCTGCAGCAACATAGCCATGTGCCAAGTCAGAGATAGATTCAATATCATTTAATGATACTCTATTTGGTAGATTTTTTAGCAAACTGTATAATATTTCTTTGCGTCTTATTCTATCTGGAACTGGTACCTCTATTTCCTTGTCTAGTCTACCAAATCTTCTCAGCATTGGGTCTATAGCTTCAGGCTTCCTTGTGGTTGCCAACACAAATACTCTGCTATTTTCATCATGTAAACTATCTAAGAGTGAAACAAAAGCTGATGTTACTCTTCTTTCCTGCTCTGTACTACCGGAAGATCGTCTAGGACAAATTGTTTCTATTTCATCAACTAGTATAATGCTTGGTTCATTCTGTATTGCTTTTGAAAATAAACTTTTCATTGTTCCCTCAGTTTCCCCAAAATATTTACTAAAAATTGTAGGACCACTTATTTCTATGTGATGGCAGTTTAGATTTTCTATAATATATTTACATAGTGCAGTTTTACCAATACCTGAATGTCCGTAAATCAATAATCCTCTAGTAGGTTGAAAGTTTGCTGTTAAACCATTTGTATTAAATGAGATTTTGATAAAAGTTTGTATTTCTTCTAATATGTCATCTACACCACCTAAACTTATTGGTTTCTTCTTAACTTTAGAAGCAACATCTTTTTCCTTACTCCATATAGTATTTTCACTTAAAATAAACCATGTTTTATTTACATTATCACCTTGTTTCTCAGATTTAACATTGATTACTTCTATTTCCAGCTTTTTACCAAAATAATAGTAAACAAGTATAGTACCAATTGATACAAAATGATTGTAGAAATGGTGTTTTAATAAGTCACAAATATCTGAGTCTACTTTATGATTTAAGAATTTGATTGCTATGTGGGATGCTAATGTGATTTCATCTTGTACAACTGATACTGTTATTTTCTTGTTGTCATTGCTCCATGCACCGGGCAAATCTGAAACAGGATATTTTTTTCTGTATTTCACAGATATTTTGTACAATCATGTCTATCATGTACATTATTGAAGATTGGTACTGATGTCCTCAGCTGTATGCAATGCCATGAAGATTTTATGCTTCACATAGTAATCAAGATGTAAAAAAAGCTGTCTCTCAAATTCTTCGTCAGCATGGCATATAGAATGTTCCATTTTTATCCCGGGGATCTAAAAATATTTTAAATGCCTCAAGTTATCCTTAGCTCCCAAGAATCAATAATAATGTAATTTCAACGTCTCTAAAATTATTTATTTTTTTATACAAATCTCGCCATGATTCTTTAATTGCCATTGATTCAGAGGTCTAATAATGAAGACAAACAGACAGTTTTGCATTGGTATAATCCCATTGCGATGCAACTTTGGTAAGCTGCTGTGCTCAGACTAGGGAAGGTTTCTGACATAGAAGGGGCAATAGCTAGTTTATATTATTGGTGTTTAATACAACCCATGCAACTTAACTAGACAGTGCTTGTGCTGAACATTTTCATTCCAGTAGGTGTCTAGTTAAGTCACACGAGATGTATTTAGAACACAGCTCTGTGAGATCCAATATGAGTTTTTAGAATGCTCATATATCAATCATTATTTATGAAAGAGACTGGATGTTTGCTTTTATCCATCATCTTCTTACAAATACAAAACTAGGCAAATAAAAAACCAGTAAAATAAGTTTATCTCTTTCGTACACTAACCAGCTGCAGGTATTATGATGGCGGCTGGCGCTGACGCCTTCGATGGCCACATCCTCTTCACCATTTTAGGAGCGCCCTCTCTACTCAACTCCAAAGAACCTCCTATTACCGCGCCGATCAGGGTTCCCGCCGAAGGATGGACCATGACGGCATCTCTCGGAGCACCATCGGGCGCCGCCCCGGCTCGCTCCAACCATGTAAATAATTGATTCTTCTCCACATATGGGCATTTCACTTGATCCTTAGCGCAGTTCAATTCTACATGAACATTCTTGTCGTTTGAGGTTATACTGCAACCGCACCGCTCACAATCTACCCACAATGTTTTCTTCGCTTGTTTCGGAGGCATATTTAGTGCGAAATGAACGTAGGTTTTTCATATAAGATTATTTATAATGAATACAACGTATATAGGTTAGGTTATTTTTGATTGGCGAGGTATCTGTCGTGGGCTTAGGTGAAATAAAACGTAAATGTCAAAAATTCGCCCGTGCTGATGGTTTGTTTTATCTTTGTGTGAAAATGATTGTAGATACTAGAAACGGGTAAATCATTAAACTTTGATATGGTTAAATAATTTTATATTATAGGTACAAAAACTTTCATATTCTTTGTTAAATATTATCTTCTTTTTTTGTAACTGCATTGCAATTGAGATAATAAAACGTTTCAAACGTCATCTTGACAGACATTTGCCTTGCCAAATTTGACGTTGACAATTGACAAGCTATAATTTTCGTTCGTGATTCATTTTTTATCACAAAACATATTTATTTGCCGTTATGAATGCCCGAATTTAGATTCTAACAATAAACTGCCTCTATTGCGGCAGCTTCATATAGTATTTAAATTAGTTTTCTTGTTTATTAGTGGTTAAGTGCAACTTGCAAGCAGGATGACTTTAGCAGAGTTTTTTAGTTGTACCCTGCTTGCCTTCGGAGCTCCCCTAGTGATGTTCGGGTTTACGGTGGCGAACGACCCGGTACGCATCATCATAATGATAGCCGCAGCTTTTGGGTGGCTGCTGTCCTTCCTTCTGTCCTCTTTGGTGTGGTACGCCGTTACGCCACTGCGGACTTATCTCGCGTTCGGAATGGTCTTCGCTATCATATTTCAGGTTTGTGCCTACAATTATCTAATGACTAACACGTCTGAACGTAAAGAGAGCTCTAGGACATTTTAGAATGACCGTGTGTTGTTTTCTATCATGTGATATATTTATAAGCTCATTGTGTGGGTAGATGCTATACTATGCACTTGCACTACCTACTTGCTTGCTTTCAGTTGGGAAGATCATTTTTAGCTATATTCATTTGATATCTATCCAAGTTGTATTACTATACAACTTATCTGGTCCAATATGGTACTCCATATTGTACCCCTACCAGATAAGAAACTGAGAGACAAGTTTTATCTGTCTGTATGATATTATTTACCTTCAAATTGCAAATGTAGTGTTCATATTTGCAGTGCACAGGAAAATATGTCTTATAGATACTTACATTACATTGTTTAACCTTTTGACAGCTTGAGAAAGGTTTTTCGAGTCCATTCCACCTTCTCGGATTTACACGACAAATAACTTGGTCAGTAAATTTCGTTTTTCTAATTCATTTTGTGAAAATGAAACCACAAATAGTGAATATTAGAAGAGGTATTACACCAAAGAACCATTTGCTGGCTAAAACACTGACTTGTGTATTGCACAAGCCAAATAGGCTTCTGCAATAGATATTTAAAATTCAAGAAATGAGCCAGGTACTATGGGCATGACAACTGCTAGACAAGTGAAGCAGTGAAAAGGTTAATGAACCTAGCAGTGAACAATATAATTGTGGTATTTGAAGACAATTCAGTTATGTTTAATTTCAGGAAGGATTCCGCTATGGCATGTATAAATTACTACGGCGCACAGAGGCGGGTCTCAAAGAGATATCAGAGAACCCAAATATCGGTGTAAATAAGCTAGAAATGGCCTATGTATCAGGCCTTGGCTTCGGGACTATGAGTGGTGCCTTTGCCCTAGTCAATGTTTTGGCTGACTCGGTAAGCATTACTACAAAACATAGTAAGAAAATATCTAATCTTTAAAATAAATGAATACATTTTCCATAAATGTTAGGCTATAGGCTGACAAATTATCAATGAAAATCTATAAATTCTTATATATTTTAGCAACATAGACTATTTGCATGAATCCTCAGACTAGGAATACATTTAAATCATCGTAATATCTTTACAGGTTGGACCAGGCACGCTAGGCCTCCACTCCGGCACAGAATATTTCTTTGTAACGAGTGCAGCAATGACACTCTGCATGATACTCCTAAATACATTCTGGAGCGTCATTTTCTTCAGTGGTTTTGATGACAAAAACTACCTGAAAATATTGTGGGTTGTCCTTTCACATTTATTTGTATCTTCTTTAAGTTTATTAAACTATAAACAGTTGTATGCAGCGACAATATTACCATCTTACTTAGTGTTAATAATAACGGTATATATAGCATTCCGATCAGCTGGTGGTACAAGTAAAAGTTTACTTCACAGCTTCTCAAATAGATCATAGGACAATCAGTACTAGTGATACAAATTGTTGATCTTAATCTAAGTCTTATACTTACATGACATTTTGTATGGTTTAGTTGATTGCAGAGCAGTTTCGTTTTACCATGGCTGAGGAGACAGATTTATTTGTATACTGCTCAATATTATAATTTGTAATATCAATTATTTAACTGCCCAAAACTTGTCACAATTTAATTAGTGAGGACCAATATAGCTAATGAATTTGCTCCTGTGATGTGTCCCTTATTTTATTTAATGTAGGCCATCAGCTCTTATACATAAATATATTAGGACTGAAAGACTTATCAGAAGTATTCCTGCTATGCACCTATAGGTAAATACAACAGGCTCAAGTTTATTCAGGCCAGGTCTGTGGTAGTAATGGGATAGTACCTACAGTTACATCATCCTGCAGTCATTGATTGCTAGGCCTCTAGTTTGTCTCGTATGAATTAAATTAATTCAGCTTTCAAATCATATGGATTACCACATTCCTTCAAATTTATTCCCAAAGTAAAGATATCCTTATTGTGACTGACACTAGAACTGAATTACATAAATATGTGGAAAATTAATAATGTAGAATATAAAGTGAATTAAAAGAATTTAAATAGTTCTTTCTTACAGTACAATGATTAATACACTCATGTTAATTTATATTTATTTTATTTAAGTATTATCATTTAAGCTTAACATTCCCAATGTCTTAACTTATAACAATTGGACGGAATAAGTTTTATTGTTACTAATATGTCGCTAACTGCTATTAGCACAGTTATTATTAGTGAAATAATGAAATTTTTTACAAAATAAACTGATGAAGGAGAAATCATTTGGTTGTTTTTTTTGTGCACCCTGATTTTCTAAGATCTGACAATTTTCTCTATAATTCATACCATATACTGTATTCAAACAATGAATAATAATGTAGTATGTATGCTATGTATGGAACCCTAACGTGTGTAAACAGCCTAATAAAGCAAGGCCCGACTCACACTTGGCTGGTTGTTTACTAATAAAATTCATATAACAGCTTCATTGCTCTCATCAGCGAGAGAAGTCAATAGAGAATCTATTGTCCACACAGTGTCTGTGGTATCCATCTCGACTTGCGGTATGTAAGAGTTCAACACTTGCAGCACTGCCTCAACACTGTCCGCAGAGCTGCTAATGCCTCCTTCAACTTCTGTTAGAGCTGATACAGTCTCAGTGTCTTTACGTTCAGAACTGGAAATTAAATGGTGCATTTTATTCATTGCACTTAATAGGTATTTTGATTTATAGGGACAGAAAGTAGCTTAGAAATAATTTAACAAATAATAATAATAATTTATTTATAAAAATAATAATAATAATTTATTTATAAAAACACACATATTTTAACAGCTATACAAGATTAATGCACACAAGAGAGTCATGTATGTGTTTGTTGCACGAACATTGAACACTGACACCCAAGCTAGGTAAGAGCCTGTATTATGGGGGACAGGATTCGGTCAATGTAATACCTTTTTTCTTGTTTTTATCTCTTGTAAATAGCATCACTATTATAGGCTTTATTTTATTAAACTTATCCCTAATAAATGAAATAATATGTAACCAACAAGTATAATGTTTTACAAAGTAACATTATATTTTAAGCATTTACAGGGATATTAACAATACCTTTACAAGCAAGTGAGTAGTTTTAATAAGTTTTCAAGTAAGTATCTTTTCAAGTAAAAATACTCACACAGGTGGGATAGATACTTCTTTCTCGAATATATCTTGCAAATCATCCAAATCTGGAATTGTTGGTATGTCATCACTGGAATCAGGTGATTTCTTTGGTAATGTATATTCCCTGTAATAATTATGATGGATAAGTATTGTTAAGGTACAGAACCAATTTGAATTATGTCCTACTACATTCTAGTTTTCATAGTACAAGCTCTGCTTAGTTTGGGATCAGATAGGTGAATGAAGAATATTCCATTCAAATCAAACTGGTTTTAGTGTGCAAATAATTCAAGCAAGCTTAGATCCTGCGTTATATTTTTTCTTCAGTTATCTGAAGAACTTCGTATGCTATAAAGGTGACAAAGATAGATTCATACTTAGCCTCGATATGCGTTCCTTCTGCCCAGACTCCTATTTTTTTCGGTTCCGGCACCGTTGAACTGGATTGATCGTACATTTTATAGCTTCTATTACCACTCACTATACGAATACGACCGATATTTACTAATCAAATTACCTTCATTGTAGTTCTGATTTAGTTTGAATGTGTTTTGTTTGTTTATTGTTTTTGTTTGCACTTTTTTTTTTTTTTTTTTTTTTTTAATAGCATCACACGGCTTGTGTATTTGCCAATGTCAAGTTATATTATATATTCATTGTATGTTTGTATTTTTATTATAAAACGGGGAAACCAGTGATAATAAAAATGGAACGGAATTTTGAAAAATAGGAAAAGGATCAGGAGAGGTGGGATATATAGTTAATTTAGAATAAATTTCATAAAATTGACAAAGAGAATCAAATTATACTTTTATATTGTTTAGTGAAAGAAAGGATTCTATTGCTTTATATATATTTATATCAACAGACATAAGAAGGCAAAATATAGAAGTAGGAAAAGGAATATTTAATGATAATAAGGTATCGATGAAAACGGAACGGCAGAAATTGCAACAGGAAAAAAATATATGGTTAAGATCGCCCACATCCTCACCACATGCACAGAGTGGGCTATTCACCATGCCCAATCGAGCCAGATGAGATGGACAAGAGGTGTGCCCCAGTCTCATACGAATCAAAGTACTAGAAAAAGATTTACTTAATTTAAAATTGAAAAACCATGGCTTTTTCGGTATAGACGGTTGTAATAAAAATAGTTGTTTGCCTTTAACTTTTGAAGAGTTTTCCCAAAGATTATTCCAGTTTTCATATAAATAAACTTTTGGTAGAGATAACAAATCATTAGGTTGAATTTTAAAAGGATGAATGTCACCTGTTGAACAGGCATCCTTCGCTAAACCGTCCGCTTTATCATTACCATCAATGCCACTGTGTGCTGGGATCCAGACTAATATAATACCGAACTGTTTTTGTAAGCAAGTATATAACAAATTTCTAATAGCATATAAAATTGGATGATGAGTTTTACTACGGAGAGGAAACCTTTGAATTGCCTGTAATGCACTCTTTGAATCGGAGAAAATTAATGTATTAGAAAGTTTACATATATTTATGTATTCCAAAGCCTTGAAAATGCCAAAACATTCCCCCGAAAACACTGATGATTCAAGGGGCATTTTTATTTTTTGTGTAATATTATATTGTGAATGATATACACCTACACCCACACAACCATTATTAGTGGGTTTTGATGCATCTGTATATATATGATGCCAGCTCGCGAATTGTTCATTTTCAGAGTTTAACTGGTTTAACCTTAAACCCAGCTCATAATCTATCGAAGGAGAAAAAATTAGGGATTTAAAATTATATTTAAATAAGGGAAATAATGAAGAATTATCAATGGGAGCAGATAATGAGGAATATTTTTTTAAACTACCTACTAAGCTCGGGGGAGACTTATGATTTGAATCAGATAGTTGTTTTAATTTTGGAAAAATAGGATGGGATGAATATTGTAAACATCGATATAGAAAACGATCTGCAAGATATTGGCGGCGCAATTTTAATGGAGGATCGCAGCACTCTACTTGAAGTGCATTTATAGGACTCGATCTCATAGCGCCCGATATAATTCTGAGACATTTGGATTGTAAACGGTCTAACTTACTAAAACTAGCTAAATTCCCAGGATCTAAAAGAAATGAGCCATAATCTAATACACTTCTTATCATGGCATTATAAATTAATTTAAGAGAATATGGGTGAGCACCCCACCATACACCAGTAAGGCATCTCAACATATTAATTAGCTTTTCACATTTTACAGCAATAAAGTCACAATGTGCTGAACCAGAAAGTTTTGAGTCTAATATAAGGCCTAAAAATTTAATTTGAGTTTTAACAGGGATTACAGAATTATTAAAATGTATAGTAATAGGAGTAGGCTTGCGCATTCTAGAAAACAATACTATAACACTTTTGGAAGCAGCTAAATCCAGACCATTT
This sequence comes from Polyploca ridens, assembly GCA_951394255.1. Classification (NCBI taxonomy): domain Eukaryota; kingdom Metazoa; phylum Arthropoda; class Insecta; order Lepidoptera; family Drepanidae; genus Polyploca; species Polyploca ridens. Next base: position 17,432,212 of record OX596251.1, read on the forward strand.
AAATCTAACCATGATTTTAATTTATCTAAAGAACGGGATAATTTATTACATGCAACTGTAACTGAACTATCTATAACATAAAAGAGTAAGTCATCAGCGTACTGAAGGATATTTACAAAATCACCACATGCAGATTCTAAGTCATATGTATAAATATTGTACAATAAAGGACTTAAGACTGATCCTTGAGGAAGGCCTTTATATATGTTCCTTGTCTGAATTGAACCGTCTTCCAAAGTTAACTGAATTGCACGTTCCGTTAAAACATTAATAATAAAATTTACAATAAAAATAGGAACATTTAATTTTAGGAGTTTTATTTTTAAAATAGATATTATAACACTATCATAAGCAGATTGAATATCTAGAAATGCTGCAAGCACCACATTATTGTGAGAAAATGCAAGTCGTATATCTGTGGTAAAAATTGCTAGGCTATCTATGGTACCTTTCCCCTTCCTAAATCCGTACTGACTTTTTGACAACAAGTTATTGTTTTCTACAAGCCATTCAAGACGATTTTTAATTAAATGTTCTGCTACTTTTAATAAAACAGAAGATAAAGCAATTGGGCGGTATGATGAAGCTTCTGAGGGTGGTTTACCTGGTTTAAGTATGGGAATAATTACTTGTGTTCGCCAAACATCTGGAATATTACCAGACATCATGATCGAGTTAATAATATTAAGATAATAAGACAAAGTTGAATCGCTTAGATAAGCGAGGAATGAATATGTAATGCCATCAATACCAGGGGCTGTATCTTTTATTTCAGAGAGAATACCTTTTAATTCTGTTAATGTAAATACTGAATTAATCTCATCTTGGCGATTATCAAACACTGAACCCACATTCAGTGATAATAATTCATTATACTCAATAACACTAGGTGGAGCAAGAAGATCTAAGAAAGACTCAGATAGAGATGATGGGAGAGAAGAGATAGGAGGATGAATCCAAGCACATTTGAATCTTTTTATGTTTTGCCAAACTATCGACGAATGGGTTTCAGGAGAAATTGAAGAACAAAATCTACGCCAACCATCAAACTTCTTCTGTTTTAGAGTCTTTTTAGTTTGTTCCATAATTTCAGAAAGAACAGAAAAGTTTTCAGATGTCATATTACTGCAGTATGCTAATTCAGCCTCCTTTCTCTTCTTAACAGCAATAGTGCACTCCTCATCCCACCATGGAGGAGATGGGATAGATCCAGAATTACCCTTTTTGATTGGGCATACTATATCAGCAACAGATAATAAAGTTTCAGTGAATTTATTTAGACTATAATGCTCTTGCCCATATTGAATAGGAGGTAAATTTGAAACCTTTTCATCTACATTAGACTTAAACCTGTCCCAATCAACATCTTTTAATTTATATTTCAAACGTGGAGGTTTAACGGAATGGTGAGTACTAGGATTAGGAAAGGAAATCAAAAGTGGAAAGTGATCACTTCCATAGGTAGAGCATAAAGGTTGCCATGTTAAAACAGACGACAAATCAGGAGTGCACAATGATAAATCAACTACACTTATATTCTCATTTGGTTGTGTTCGTCTAGTGGGGGCTCCTGTATTAAGAAGACATAAGGATAATGTGTCTAATATTCCAATTAAATCTTCACCATATGAGTTAGTTATTGAACTTCCCCACATTTGGTGATGAGCATTAAAATCTCCTAATACCAAGAAAGGCTTTGGAATGATAGATAAAATATTATGAAGTTCTCTAAAAATATTTTGTGATGGGCGAGGGATATATATAGAAACAAATGATATATTACTTATATTTACTGCGATAACAGAAAAATCATTACTGTGAGATGGAAGAGATAAAAAAGAATATGAAATCGAGTTTTTGATAAGAATGGCGACACCGCCATATCCATCATACCTATCTTCACGGACACAGGTGTAACCAGGAACCCTGAAGAGGGAACTTGGTTTCAACCACGTCTCAGAGAGACAAAGTACTGAGGGGTGGAATTTATTGATAATATGTATTAAATCAGATTTTTTACTTATTACACTACGACAATTCCACTGAATTATGTTCGATAGCTTGGACATTGTGATTTGAAGAACTGAGTATACTGTTAGTGAGAGAAGCAACGATGGACGGTGGAATGAGATTGCACTGAGAAAGAGCATTTATTAAACTTACTATAATATTAGATAAAGAAGATTGAGATGGATCATCCTCGGTATCAGGAGATCTCAACGCACAGCCATTACTGGAAGGCTTAAAACTATAATCTTTACATAATGCCTCATGAGCCCTTCTGTCATAACCTTTCACAGGATTTGACATGGCTCTAGGTTTTAAGAAATATGTTTTCTTATATGATGAAGTGTTATTTATACCTTGTTGACTATGGCTATTATGAGGGGGATGAATTTGATTATTGCTATGAGATATTGGGGAATGTGATAATACTTCAGAAAATAATTTATTAACTGGAGGGTGTAATTTAAATGCTTCTGCATAGGATATGCAGTTATTTGCCATGGAGGACTTAATATCTTTTTGCCTACAAAATTCAGGACACACTTTACTTGTAGCATAATGATGACCTGAACACATACAACAATTTGCCATATCTTCTTCTATTTTACAAGAGACTCCACTATGTTCCTGACCACATTTATAACATCTAGGTTTTGACCTACACTGAACTTTAGTGTGACCATATCTGCAGCAGTTAAAACATTGAATAGTAGGATATATATAGATTTCCACAGGCAAGGCGTTATAACACATAAATATATGTTTTGGTAAAAACTGACCATCAAAAGTAATTACAACTGATTGTGACGGTTTCCAAGTAGGATTTCCATCTACCATAACTTTAAAATTAATTCGTCTTATTTTCAGAATGTCTCCACATCCAAAAGGTACAGTGACATTCTCATTTATTTCCTCAATGGACCAGTCTGCAGGAACCCCACGGATAAGACCAATACGAGTGACATTAAAGGTTGGAATGAAAGCTTTAAAATTATATTTTTGTAAAGAATCATGGGTTACGAAACCGTTGGCATCATTATAATTTGAAAACCCTAATGAAATTCTATTTTTACCAATTTTTTTAACACTACCATTTATTATACCATTGAAAGAATTCTTTTTCAGGAAATTACCAAACATTACTGGATGAAGAGAAGTACTATCATTTTCAGAACTTTGAATTTTCTGGACATGGACAGTGTATGGAGAAGAATCTGTTGGTGTATATAATTTGCGAGCAACTATCGGAGGATGTGAGGATTCAGAAGCAACAGGTTCTGGGGCCCTAGAGGAAGTGTCTCCAGTTCCGTCCGAAGTCCCAGAAACTGAAGGTGGAGCAATGTCTGCAATACATTCCTTATCTGAACAATTGCACGACTCTTTGTTATTATCTCCCGCCATTTTGTGGATACGTTTTTTCCTATTGCAAGTTCCGCATATTTTTTTTGCGTATTTCATTTTTCGCCTTTTTTTTTTACAAATAGATGAGTCTGACTCTATTTCTTTTGCTTCAGATATCGTAACATTATAACCAACGTCCTCTGCAAAGCTAGTACCCCCAGGATCGGGGGGATCATCGTCCACATGCATAGAATATCAAAAGAAAACTTACCTATATACAGGAAATTTATGTAAATATGGAAGAAAATAAACTAAATACGAATAATAAATACTATTTACACCTCCACTGAACACTTATTATTTACAAAATAATTATAATGAATTTCCAAGAAAAAAAGACAACCGCGTAGTTGAAGTTTCCCGCGCTTTTTCTTTTGTTTGCACTTTTAGGTTGGTTAGTTGCTATGGGGTACATTCCGAATTGGATAATATCGCTCATAGCGCTCACAGCAATAATTTGCGTACCGAGTTAGATACATGTTAGATATCACGCTTATGACTGCCGAGAACTGTCAACAATTCGGAACGCTCGTGAACGCGCTCACAGTATTCAAAACAGAAAATTTGAGAATTTAATTAAAATCTGAATTAACAATGCGCTAGGACTCTCTTATATCTTTTATAATTTGACTCGCAAAAAGGAATATCTACTTTTTTTATTAATTTTCATCAGTTTAGAGCATGGTTGGTGTTAGCGCAATATGGCGTATCTCATGATCATCCACAAACTACCAAGAGAACTAAAGTTCATCTATGACGTTTCACGGAACATCGTGAGCGCGCTCACAGAATGCAGCCATGGTTGGTTGGATAATCCAAAGAGAGTAACTATACTAAAAGATGGGATAAATTTCAACGACGAAATGCAATCCAACTTGGATTGCATTTTTATTTGAACAACTTTAAGCATTATTTGAATATACTATTGCTTTTCTCTTGTAAAAATGTATCAATTTATTTTATCTCTTTCTTTTGATAAGATTAAGGCTATAGATTTATATTTTGTAAATTGGAACGCGCTGTTACAGTTTTTAGTATTGACAGTAAGATTAACAGCCAACAATACCTAATCCTTAATCTAAGCAACAATACATAAAAATAGTGTTGTCTATCAACCTAAACTATGTTCCGGAATACGGGATTATGTCAATAATAAATATTATGCCAACCAATGTTTATTTTTGTTACTAGCACCTGTCCCGTGTAATAGTGATTGTATCTAATTATTCTAAGTAAGAATTAAAAGGCTTTTTTATTTATTTATTAATCATATTTTTTTATCATCATTGATGTTTGCCTATTAGATCTCCAAAATATCAAAAAAATCCGAGACAAAAGTCGAAAACTTTACAGTTAATCCTTTATTGGACAACAAATAAAAATAATGATAAAATTTATTGTTTTCACCGCAACATAACTTTTATTAGCCTTTTGAAAATTAAACAGTTTTTGAATTGCTTGGGGTACTTGTTATAGAACTGTATAGGAACACACTACCTTTTAAAAGCAGCAAAATCTTTATTTCTAGAAATGTGTTCAGGAAAGTAAAAATGCAACGTTTGAGCCATTTTACGACTAAACATTCAACTGCACATAACTCTTACGTCTAAAGGATTAATTAAACATACAATAAAAACAGAACATAATTAATTATATATTTTATTTCTTTTTTACAGAATAAAAAAATTACAACAAAAATAATTCACACATTTTCAATGCATACCGACTTATGTATAACACGTTTTACGCGCTCGATATCCGAATGTGATGTTTCACTTAGATCAAAGATTAAAGGTAAATCAGTGTTATGTCGAACGTTCTCGATCGGTTTTTTTTGCTCATAATCAATATCATTGAGGAGTTTTCTTATGATACCTCTATGGTCAATATACCTGTCAAATCGTGCACATAAAGTTCAAATTGGTTCGAATTATCAACAGTTTGACAGGTATTTTGAGCATAGAGGTATCATAAGCAAACTCCTCATTACGACACTGCGTGGAATGTCAAAATCTAGGCCTATCCCGTGTTTTTCTTCTAATTTTTTATGATTAGCTCTTTAGAAATAATAAAGTCTAACTTTACTTACATACTGATAACAATTTGTATATTGATGAGCATTAGTATACTGAATGTAAACATTGTAAAGTTAAGACCCTGTAGGTATTTCAGGCAAAGGCACATTCCAAATTATGTACTTTACACGTATATTACGCAATACGACATCACATTAATTTTAATTTATAATTGCTGATTATTGCCGAGTCGATTTAGACTTTATTTAACAAACAATAGTGCTTCTAGATCAAGTAAATGCTTCTGATATAAATCGACTTAATTAACTAATTAAGTTGCGAATAGATGTCTTATCCACCAAGTCAATCATCTTTAAATACTTTGTTTAAAAAAACGATTCTCATCATTTATTTTTGATAATATTCTTTCCACATTTATTTACAATTCAAATCTTCTATTTGGTAACATATCATAACAGAACAAGCTTAAATACGAACTAAAACTTAATTGAGATGAATTACAACACTTTAAAAATATTTTCTATCTTACTCGATAATTTTCACATAGCTTAGAATCTCGTAAAGTCCGCAACGACATTAGCTAAATCTAATGAAATACGAGCTAAAATCTGTAGTCGAAAAGTCATGTCGCCCGTTATGGAGTACCTATTTGTTAATATTGCCAGGGTTGATATTTCACACTGACTTAACGTGCGCTAACACCGCCAGAGTAATGCTACGCGTATAATTTTAATGTAACAAACTAAAACCAAAAATAATCGTTTCTAAACTAGTAGAATCGATATTGAGTTCCATTTGTCTTTATTGTATTATCTAACATTGATAATTTACTCGTATTGAAAAGAAACTAAAAACGGTTGAAGTGCAGGGTATTTTTATTTATCACTCAAAAATCGCAAATTGTTTAATTTTCATACATATTGGTCGAGGAACTATTTGTAATAAAAGTGTTTTTTTTACTGATTGTATAGTTAAAAGTTTACGCAGTTATAAAAATACCCTGGATAAAATCCATTTTAGATAACTTTATATATTGGATATAATATTAATGGACTGTGTCAATGCAGTTTAGACATTTTATCATTATTGTTATTCACAAATAATCGTACAACTTAAACGTCACAAGTTTTATTTGCCCAGCCTCGGTAAAATATATCAAAACTTATTTTTTTAGCACCAACATTAAAACTATAATCAGATAAAAAACTGAACAACAATCATTGTATATTATTTTCATATCAAAATCTAGATACTAAGAATTGTTACAACTATTGTTTCCGAGATCTGGAAGACGATATTCTATGGTACATTATGCTTTAAAGTAAAACATACCCACCTACATGTGATTGATTTATCATTTACACAGTTGTTAAGCGAGCTGCGTTACAAAATAGCACATAGCATGGCGTCCACATGAAACAAGCCGCAGATCACCACATCCATATACTAAACCACCTGTTTCAGAAAGCCTTATCGAAGTTAATCTAAGATCAGAACTATCGTAAGGGCCATCAGGCTTCTAGAAACTTGGGAGTAAGTGTGCCATGGATGTTTCATACAAAATACATAATGAGCGTATTTCTTCAAAACAGCTCGCCATGATGGACTACATACTACAAACCTTTGCAAAACAAACATTGCTTTTATTATATGAAAATCTTAATTATAAACTGACTTCTTACGTATTGAGAGTATCCAAAGGGTCTATAAAATCCACTTATCTTGGAATTACGTATGTTCAAAAGATGACAAGTAAAAAACTAATCACAAAAATGTCAAAACTATAGTTCGATAAAAAACACTTGTAGTCCAAACCCGGGATTCGATATCAACCGTACATCACTAAAACAACAACTATAGAAGTGATCTTGCGGATTCCCGGGATTTTTGATGTGGATGCCGGGACTCGTTTAATTGAGGTAGTTCTGCAACTCGCTAGTGGTGAGCCTGTTGAGGCTGTCGGAGAGGTCGGGGTTGCGGTCCACCAGCAGCGACGACAGCTCCAGCGAGTTCAACGTTATGTTCTGTCCCTCGCCCCGCTCCATCAGGAGGGTGGATAGAGACGGATTGTATTGCTGGGATGGCTCCATTATGTTTTGTTGAGGCATCTGTTTGAACAAAAAATTTAAATAAATAAAATGCTTTTTGCATATTTTTTTGGAATAATTTTAATTTAGATTATCCGCTCAATATCCCGGTCCCGGGATTCGTGTTTCCACATCACTACCTAGTATTCTTCTTCTTCTTAGGTTTAAGTTTGGCAACCAAATCCTTTTTATTAGGACTTATTTATGCCAGTGTCGTGTTTTATTATAAGTTCTAGTGACAATAAATCACGTTCAACTAGTTCGCCGCACTGTCAGTTACCGTCCTTAAAAGTCATGTTTTTGTAAAACTTCACTGGTCCTTCAGGCGCCGATCCCGCAGAGTAGAGTTCCGCGTACCGAGTTCTGTATTCCACGTTGACTGTAAGCTATGTGGGGCCTTTGAAAGTAAAAAAAGTGTATGATGTGCGATCAGTAGCGAATATTGTAAGTTATTATATTAGAATATTTTTAAGGCGATGATAGCTCAGTGGTAGTGACGTCGGATACCGAGATGAAAGTCCTGGGTTCGAATCCTACAATGAGCTGAGTTTTCGCTGAAGGAAAACATCGTGAGGAAACCATAGCACGGTGGTAGGGTACTTTGCAGTACCCGCCTGGCTGGCTACCACCCTCAAGTTGAAAATCTGTCGCCAAGCACCTTTCGGTGTGTTCCGACAGCTGCACTTGAGAGCCATGTCCTTCTAGGCTTTGTGTGCTTACCACCTTCGGCCGCATCATCACTTACCATGGTGAGATTGCGGTCAAACACAGGCCTATAAACAATAAAAAAAAAAAAAAAAAAAATTGTAGAACTCTAGACTGCTTGCTGTGTGCACAATAGTCTACACGGAATACAGAACTCGAAACTCTCTCTGCGGGATCGGCGCCTCAATCTTTATTGCTACCCAATGATATTACAAGTAAAGAGGTAGATAGGTTACTTACACAAGATTTGAACTTCATAAATGGCACACTGTCACACATTTTGTGTCGTTGACGCTCTGACGCGACTCATAGCTAAAGTGAGCTAACTAGCACAGTTTTAACGTGCCACTCGCGGAGCGCTTATAACCTATCTACCTCTTTTACTTATAAAATCATTGTTGCTAAAAAACTGACCTGAATATAATTAGGCTGCTGCACTAAATTAGTCGACATATGCCCCATATGGTTCGGGGAAACGCCCCCGTGTATGGGAGACATGGGCTGGTTCATGGGAGACCCCGCCTGATGCATCGGAGACACGCCTGCAGGGTTGGGAGACACGGGCTGCATGTGCACCGGGGATGATTGCACGTTAGGGGATATTGGTGGCAGCGTATGTAGGGGTTGCATTGATTGGTAGCTAGGACCAGCAGTAGCCCAGGGCATGTCCTGGGCGAACAGGTTCAGTTGTGAGGGGCCCGCCACGGGATTGGGTTGCATGTCCATCTGCATGCCCCAGTTCTGTAATAAAAGCTTGATATTAATATTATCTATATATATAAAATTCAAAGTCCTGACTGACTGACTGATATATCAACGCACAGCCTAAACCACTGGTCCTAGAGACATGAAATTTAGAGGGCATATTCTTTGGGAAGAGTAGGTATCCACTAAGAAAGGGTTTTTCGAAATAAGGGATATAATTCTAAGGGAATAAAATAGAGGATGAAAGTTTATATGAAAGTTCGTCAGTTTCGAAGTTAGGATCTTCAAATTTTGTGTATAGGCTGAAGATTGAAAATAAATGTATACGTGTCTCAGCGTTTTTAATAATTCCACCCTCGAAGCCGGATGAAGTTGTTTTGTTTTATTGTTGTAGAAAAATATGTCATTTGTTTCCTGTAGGCCATGCGGGCGAGCAGAAGCTAGTTTATTTATTTATATAATCAAAAGGAACGATCTACAGCATTTCAAATAATATTAGCATAACATTTTGTTTTGTTAATTTGCCAATTACAGAGTTCCATTGTTATCCTTGAAATTTTGTGTTACGGTTTACAGAACAAAACTAAACAAAGTAAAAAGTTTAAATTAAAAAGAATTACAATTTTTAAGAACTAAATTTTCATTTTGATACTAAAACAACAAATATTTATGGACGTCACTAAGTGTACTCTAACGTGACGTCACGCGGAACTTGAACACACGATATCTTCGTATTTTTTAACTAACAGATTTTTTTAGTCATCTAGCCTATCTAGGTCAGAGTTAGTAAATAAGTATAGTATAGTGACGAGGTTTATAAAATTATAAAATCTTTAAATAACACGCAATCAGTAGGATATGATAATATACCTACAAAAATACTGAAATTGTGTGCTAATAATATATCATCAGTACTGGCATATGTAATAAACTTATCTTTTACCCAGGGTGTATTTCCAGATAAGTTAAAAAAAACTATCATAAAACCTATCTACAAAAAAGGTGATAGGGAATGTCTCAGTAACTACAGACCTATAGCATTGATACCAGTCTTGTCCAAAGTAATAGAAAAGGCAATGCATAAGAGAATATGCTCTTTTATTGAAAAGTTTGATGTTTTAAATTCCGAACAATATGGCTTTCAGAAGGGAAAATCTACCATACATGCAGCTTCCTCTCTTATTGACAAGATAATACAAAATATGAATAATAAAGTAAGAACTACAACCATCTTCTTCGATATGAGCAAGGCCTTCGATTTTGTTTCACACAAGTATCTGTTGCGCAAGTGTGAATTATACGGTATACGTGGCTGCACAAATGATTGGTTAAGTAGTTATTTAGGTGAAAGATTGCAATTTGTCCAAATTACTAATATTAATGCTAATATGGAAGAAGCCACTTTTCAATCTGATCTGAGGCACAATAAAGCAGGTGTACCCCAAGGCAGTATCTTGGGACCATTGCTTTTTTTAATTTACATTAATGACCTTCCTCAGGTGACAAGGCATCATTGTACTTTATACGCTGATGATATTTCTATAGTGGTCCCTGACGATAGAGTTGCAAACTATACCGAGGTTTTGAACACAACTATTAAAAATGTTATTGATTGGCTGAAGGCTAACAACCTCATGGTAAACTTAAATAAAACCAAATTCATTCAATTTTTAAATAAAGGTGGAATGAAGAATAATTTAAATTTAACATTTAACGGTGAAGCACTAACTGAGGTAAATGAAACTACCTTCTTAGGTATCGAATTTGACGATAAGTGCACATGGAAACCTCACATAGACAAAGTGTGCAACAAAATTAATAGATTTGCGTATGCCCTTTGGCGACTGACTAGGCTAAGTAGCAAACAAACAGCTCTAAAAGCGTATCATGGTTATGTAGCTTCAAACTTGAGATATGGCATTATGTTGTGGGGTAATTCCGTCAAAATTAATAGAGCCTTCATTGCACAGAAACAATGCGTAAGAGCTATATGCAATGTTAATTCATGGACAACCTGCAAACCTCTGTTCATTGAACTAAATTTACTTACAGTTCCATCTCTATATATATATGAGATCTGTGTTTTTGTTAAAGCTAATCCAAAACTGTTCGTGTGCCAAAAAGATATATGTTTATTTAGCACAAGATACCCAAATAAGCTAGTATTACCCAAATCCAAAACAGAATTATATAGCAGAAACTGTTATTCAATGTCAGTGAAAATTTACAATCATTTACCAGATGCAATAAAAATATTGCCAAATCGCAGGTTTAAAATTACTCTAAAAAAATGGCTAATCAAAAAATGTTTCTATTCTACACAGGAATATTTAAATAATAAGATTAATATGTAATGTGGTATGCAAGTTTTATGATTCAAATAATAATTAAAGTAATTAATCTAATAATGATAATAATAATAATAATAATTTAATAGTCTGGTTTTAATAATTTATTTATCTTGACATAAGATCTGACATTCCACCTATTTAAAAGTATTATTTTTCTGTAATTATCATCACAAAAATGTATGTGCCTTTCTTTTTGCATGCCGGGAACGGTAATGTGTTGGAACCTAATATTGTAAACTTAATGACATCTGTATTAACCCACATTTAAGCAAATAAATGAATTTGAATTTGTATTCAGATTATTCTCTGACTGTGCACACCACATTACAAAATATATGGTGGTAAATTTTGTAGTATCACCTTGGCTGGATACCACCCTCAAGTTGAAAATCTTTCGCCAAGCAGTACTCGGAAGCAAATTTTTAGTATTTCTGTGTTTACCACCTTCAGCCACATCATCACTTATGTACCAGTCAGATTGAGGGATAGGGATATAATCTACATAGGATATTTTGTATCTGAAAAAGACAAAATCTTACGAGATGCTACAGGAGAGAATATAATATAGTTACCGGTTCAGCGTACTGAGGAGGGTACACCTGCAGCGGCGGACTGCTCATGTGGTGCGGCGGCGTCTTGTCTGATAACACAATATACCAACAATACATTACTTAATTACTTTTGACACATACTCTTTGATACCACAGCAGATATGCCGGGTGGAAATTTCGAGATGGCATAAGTTGTTCAGCACTAACCCAACATAGGTTTCGAATATGCCATCTCTAAATCTCCATATATAGATTATTATTTTTTTTAACTTTTTAAAGCTTTTATTTAACTTGCAATGTCTGTTTTTTCGGGTGGAATCTTGCAAGTCGAATTTCACCCATTTCCAGTGGTCGGGTTGACTTGATATTTGGTGTACATTAGTATATTGGAAGACACTTGCATTGTCAACAAAAAGTACAGGCACCAAAAAAAGCTTGTATTAAAAATGTTTTTTTTATCAAAATGTTATTTTCTAACAAAATGGATGGGAAAAGTTAATTTCGATTTGTGACATTTCTAATACTCTAACCTAACTTGGGCCCATAGAGCCTCGTCGGAGACAGGATCGATAAATAATAAAATTATTTTAAAACGATATTAAATATGTCTCTAACAAAAACATATATTTTAGAGATAATATATAAAAGCATGGGCGCTTACCTCTTGGTTCAGACTTTATGGGCATCGGATCCACTTGGAACGACCCTGAAACACAATGATGAATTAATAAAGATATACAAATATTTAATATAAATAACATCTAAAAGCAAACATTTACTATAACTAATGGCATATTAGAATGATTTTTAATTTATTTTTCTAGTTTTGAGAGGCAAATTAATGAAATTCGATCAAAAGCATATAAATATCCTGGGAATCCGATAACTAATATTCAATGTAATCGAACTCCTGTGGCAGTGTCAGGAATCCTGACCCAGGATAAATATTCAGACATTATTCAAATAGCCCATTTACGTTATTCGTTACATTATACTTAAAGCAAACTACAACAACAGTATTTTTATACCTTTCTCCTTTTTATAAGAGAAAATATACATATATGGAGGATAAACTTATTAGGTGACATGCTTTTTAGATAAAATGTAGTTTATTGCAACTGAATGAAGAACTTTGAAAATAAAGTATGTACCTGATAAGTTTAAAACCCAAAACAGTTTTGCAGAAATGAGTACCTACGCAAACATGCAGTTACAATAGAAAAAAAACGACACCCAACTAATTTACTAATAACATTTATATACAGGTCGATTCTATCTGTAGTTTTTACTAAATCATTTAAACTAAGAAGGGAAATTGAAAATAAAAACGACATGCATATATTGAAAACAATAAACACAAAACATGCATTTTCTTAAGTCAATTCCAAACTTAAAAAATAAAGGCTAATATGAATATGTGTGAAATTAAAATACAAAAAAACAAAGAGAACAGTCTGAAAAACAAAATATCGTCGAGTGAAAGTGTAAAACAAAATTATACAAATACACAACCATGCCACATAATTATATCCGTACCTCATTTCATTCAGGAATTTGCTATTGACTTTTTACACAAAAAATAAAAATATTTTTATCATATTTAACTTTATTAGCATATTAATATCTAGATTGACGCGTCACTCAAGCTTAGATAATCACCAAATACATCTGTTATTGTATAAAAGTGTAAAAATTCGGACTATACAGGATGAATATTTACGAAAACATGAAAAACTTAAAAAATACAATTTTTGTTAATTTTAGAAAAATAGTAACATCAATATTAATCATAAATCAATAGTCTCTATAAATATTTAAATGTATTTTTCACCCTGTTCAACACTCAAGCTGCAAAAGTTAAACTTTGTAATCATCTATTTGCAGCGAAAGCGTAAACCTATAAAATGCTATGAAATAATCATTTGGTGGTTTCATTTGTAAATTCTTCTAAAACTTTAGTAAATAATTTCATATTCTTTCAATTTGAGATATGTTTTGTGTCTTACACACGTTTTAATACTATACAAGCGTCCATATTATATAGAAAACACTATTTAATTACTAGTTTATTTATAAAAGAGGTTTTAAATTATGCCAATAGAATATTCAACGAAAAAATAAAGACCACGTCTTTAAAACCATTCACCTCTTTAAAAATAAAACCAGATAATTTTTTTTTTTACAATTCGCGATATTCTTTTCATATAAGCTTTTTCATTGGAAGCTACAGAATATTGTACATCATTTGATAGCGTTATACTACTTGGCTAAGCCAGGGCAGTTATAAGACAAGATTATATCGGCTAATGAATATAGATAGATAGATAGATAGATAACTCTTTATTGCACACCAAAAAAAACAAAAACAATAAAAAGAGAACAAAAGTACTTAAAATTAATTACTGTACAATGGGCGGTCTTATCGCTAAGAAGCGATCTCTTCCAGACAACCTTTGGATGGAGAGGAATCAATATACTATAAAAGACGGTGGTGTCATTTTATGATAAAGAAAATAAAAAAGATAAATCAATAAATAAAATAAGTACTTACATAGTTAAAAATATATTAAATACATATAAAAATAATTTACATATATATATATATATATATAAGTATAGGAATATAATAGATACTGTACAAATAAATACAAACCAAATATTATACTACGATACATATAAATATAGGTACTAGGCAATAAAAACATTCATAGCAGCTTAGTTTATAGAAAGATAGAACTTTTTAACATAATCTTTAAATACTGGAAGTGATGGCGCTCTCTTTATTGAAACCGGCAATGCATTCCAGAGGCGAACCGCTTGGACGGTAAATGATTTATCATAAAAGGAGCTGTCATGTAACGGTGTTTTCAAAATAAGATTTTCTGATGACCTGAGTGACTGAAGGAAATCAAAACGTTCCTTAAGATAGCGTGGGGCGGAGGGAACAAACAGTATTGTATAAAGAAGAGAAAGTATATGAGTATTCCGGCGAAGGCGTATAGGAAGCCACTTGAGTTTAGCACGATATTGGGAGACATGATCATATTTGCGCAAGCCAAATATAAATCTTATGCAGAAGTTTTGAAGTCGCTCAAGTTTATGTAGCTGGTCCTCCGTGAGGTCTAGATAGCAGGCATCGGCGTAATCTAAAACGGGTAGCAGAAGAGACTGCGCGAGCGCAACTTTAGTGGCAGTAGGCAAGAAATTACGGAGTCTTCTCAGGGAACCGGCTGATGCAAACAACTTGCGACTGACTGCCGCCATCTGAGGACCCCATGTGAGACATTGGTCCATGATTAGACCCAAGTTTTTTACATTATCACTATAAGGAACAGTGGCACCACAAAACTGAACTTTAGGCAGATCAGACCAGTTAACTTTTGAAATCCTTCGGGAACTGCCAAGAATTATAACCTGAGTTTTCGAAGGATTAATTTTAAGACCAAATGCATTACTCCATTCAGCTATACGAGAAAGGTTAGAGTTAGTTGTTTCAATGGCACTAGCAAGATTGTGAAGAGGAGCATGGCAATAAATTTGGAGATCGTCAGCATACAAGTGATAGGGAGAAGTGATGTGAGTTGATACAGAATTAATGAAAATGGCAAATAGAAGAGGAGACAAAACGCCACCCTGAGGTACCCCAGCAGACGTGTCACACCACGAAGAAAAAGATTCCTCGAGGCGTACCCGCTGCCGACGACCATGTAAGTAACTTCGAAACCAATCAATAACTGTTGGAGATATGTTAATAGAGCGTAGTATTGCGAGAAGAATATCAAAGTTGACGGTGTTGAAAGCATTGCTGAAATCTAGTAGAGTCAGCACAGTGAGATGACCGTTATCCATACCCAAACGTATGTCATCTGTAATTTTAAGGAGTGCAGTCACCGTACTGTGGCCAGGTCGAAAACCGGATTGGAGAGGATTGAGCAAATCATGTTTGGTAAGGTAATTACTAAGTTGAGTGTGAACTAAACGCTCAAGGACTTTGGATAGGAATGGGAGAATAGAAATAGGACGGTATTCGGAAAAGGATTTTGGGTTAGGCTTTTTAGGTAACGGTATAATTTGTGCTTCTTTCCACAGAGTAGGAAATATATTATTAGTAATGCAGGAGTTCAAGATGCTACAAAGTATAGGTAGGATAAAATCTAGGATAGGGACAAGCATATTTCGACTAATACCGTCAATTCCCACCGCATTGGATGAAATCGATAATACGCTCTTCTTAACATCACAAGCAGAAAATTGATTTAACATAAAAGGATTATTATCAGGAGTTGGTATGGTAGAAAGAAATTGTATTGTCGCAGTTTTAATCGAATCATTGATGTTAGACGAAGAGGAAAAATGAATATTTAGAGAATTAATGTCTAAATCTTTAGGAATAGACTCTTGTCGAGATTTACCAACTCCTATTGACCGAAGAAATTTCCAAACTTTAGCTGGGTCTCCGTTTTCAACGGATTGGTGGATGTGCCGACGTTGAGCATCCCTGAACACTGTATTGCAGCGATTCCGAGCACGGGCATATTTAGTCTTGTTGACATCATTTGAACGACACTTGTATCTACTTTTGGCTATAGTCTTTTTGTGCATTAAAACTTTCAGGTCTTCTGTAAGCCACGGTGCGGGAAGATGTTTTAGTTTAATAGCCTTCAGAGGGGCATGTTTATCATAAAGTTGAGTTATTATATGATTGAAAATGGCCACTTGATCATCTACTGACTCTGCACTAGTGACAGGACTCCAGTCAATATTTTGCGCATCCTCATTAAATTGTTCTTGATTAATACCACTAAAGTTACGCTGAAGAATAATTTTAGGTTTATCTTTAGGAGGACGGAGTTTATATGACAAGAATATCAAATCATGATATGAGAAGGCATCGGCGGGATATTGGCCATGCTTCGCAACATGCTGAAATGATGACACAAAAATAAGATCCAGAAGGGAGGGAGTTGAGTTTGGAAAATGATGTGTTGCATTAAGAGAAAGTATTTGCATGTTGCTTGAAGTAACAATAGACTCTAGTGACAAAGAACGTGAGTCTTTCTTAAGGAGGCAAGTGTTGAAATCTCCCATAATAATGGAATGATAGTAAGAAGGGACATGATCTTCTAGGATCTTCTCGAATGATGAAAAATAGTTGATACGTAACGATGGACAATAAAAGACTCCGAGAAGAACTTTAATTTGCGAGAAAAGCACTTCAATAAATAAATGTTCACCAGCATCTGGAGGAGGTGGCTGTGCAGACATACTAATAACCGAGAAAGGAATATGTGAGCGTAGATAGATAGCCACACCGCCACCACCACCACCGGTACGGTCATTACGGATAAGGCGAAAACCGGGAAGAGAGTAAGATGTGGAAGGGAGACAAGGCTTAAGCCACGACTCAGAGACTAATATAGCATGAATATTTTTAATATTAAATGATGCCAGCATATCAGTGAAGTGTGCCGGAATACTTTGCGCATTAATATGAATAACATTAAAATTTTTAGGTACATCAGAAAATTCATTCTCGAGGACATCTGAAAGGGATGGAATGCTTGAAAAACTATCTTCAATGCTGCTATCAGTAGAAGAAAATGAGAAGTAATCTCCACTGTCATTATTGCTACTATTTGATATATTTAACATAATATAAATAATAAATATAGATAATGTATATAAATAATAATAATTAACTATTAAAGCCTACTTTAAAAGCTTAGTATGTATATATAATAACTCTATACCCGCCGGTTGTGCTCTTATTAAAAATAAAAAGTATTATCTATATGATAAAATAACACATTAAATAACAAAATAAAATCTTCAAATTAAAATAATAACATTTCGTGAATAAAATGTACTAAGTACGATATAGTAAAATGGAAATTAATAATTAAAGAGTATAATATAGGTACAATAACTAAAACGCAACATTAAAAAAAAAGATCAAATAAAAAAGAAAAAAAACAATGATATTAGTGTCAAACACTATAGGCTGTATGGCTCCGTCTATGCAGTCCATTGCCTGCCTTTGACATATTGACTAAACAACAACGACGTATTTTGACAGAATGACATTAGTTTAGTTTGACATATAAAAACAAATAGAAACTTGACGGTGATAACAAATTAAATAAAAAGTGATTGCTACGGGTAGAATAAAGTAGAACTAATAACAAGATACGTATAATACCTACAACTATACTAGTACTGCTGATATTAGGAACCGAATATGTGACTAATGAGGACATGAAGCTATTTCCTGATAGCAGCGGCGGCACGTCTACTCTTTGGCACTACATTCTTGGAGGCAGTTACTGCATGTTTGGGACTATTATTAGAAATTATTATTAGAATATCACAAATTGTAAAATATTTACTATCAAATATTTTTATAATAACTGTTATAAATATTAAATACACTCAGTGTCACCGCGAACAACTGTACCTATCATATAGTTTTTTCGGTGATGATTATAGATAAACATAATTATTTGTGAGGACTTTAAAGTGTTTTTGCATATTAATTATGCTCAATAATATCGTATAAGTGCCATAATTAAAATCGGTATAATAATATATTTTTATTTAAGTGACTCATTGGTCACTTCAGATATATAATTCTATATATAATACAAGAAGAATCGGTCAGCAAATTACTTCCCATTTTTTAAAAACCAAATACAAGTTCTCTCCGAGACTTTAATAGTGGTTGATAAGCACACATATCCACATTAGCTCCTAGACTATGTTACGCAATGAATAATATTTTTTGTACTTGTAACACTGAACTGCAGAACGCTATGATAGCATAGCGGTTATCTTAGTTCATAATAAATAAGTTTCTAGTTTCCAGTTAAGAAAACAAAAACACAGCTACTTATTTTTTTTTCTACAATTAACATAATTTAAGTACAAGTTTAAATTAAGTATGTTTAAATGAACACCATGTATAATCAAAAAATAAAAACAAGACAAAACATAACAAAATCCCCAATAGACATTCGAAAAATCAACAAAATAAATAAATAAATATTTTATTATCAACTTGTTAACAATTTAAAAGCTTAAAAGTTTCTACGCGAATTTTTATAAAAAACATTTATAAATTAAAAACGCAAGACATACTTCTAACTGACAGACAAAAGCAGTGAATTAAGCTGCTAAATTCTTAAATAAAACCTTATTCATTCATTCATTAAAGATCAAAATCACTACCCATTACTTTATTAGTATCTTAACTATAATTTTGTTAGTACCTTCGCCACAAATATATATTTAGTTCTATAACATAAAGGGCTATGAAAACAGATTTGGACTAGCATATGCTTCTTACATAGGCTTCTTTCAGCTAGCAATAAGTGTGTTCATAGCCTTAATTCATACAAAATACTTTGAGTATAGTTTGTTAGATAATATACTTAGAGATAGTATTAATAAGGATTATATTTGCTTACATTATTTACCTAATACCTCAACGGAGCATTTAACTTTTGCGTCCCTGGTTTTCATATAGAATATACCCTCAACCAAATTACACAATAATATATTTTTCAACATACTTGCTCGTAAAGTGACATTTATTGCACCGTTTTTAGTATCTTAATGCAGCTTATTACGCACTAGTGCTTTTTACTTTACATTACCGCACAGTTTTATGATAGGCATAATCCCGATTATGTTAAGTTTGTACCTCAATGCAATTGATATGTGCGTAGAGGAAGCATGCTTAATTTAAACGGGTAAACCAGTTTGTCAAAAAAAAAAACTTGCGCGCCATATTAGTTGACGGTCTCATTGACTATTATCAAAAAATCTACTTAAAAAAATACAAATCTGTTTGTATCCTCACAAGTGTGTTGAAAAACGTCGTATGACACGCGTGTGCATTGATCATTACACTCTCGGCCCCCTTATCGCTTAATACCGCCTCGTCTGTAATTACCAACTTTGCACACATGTATCATAATGTACAATTAATAAAATGTAATACGACACTTACTGTCTTGTTCAAACGTAGTATGCAACATAGACGGTATCAGAGTCTTCCGTCTTTTACCTCTTAAGTAATCTGAATCTAAAACATATAATGAGTTATTAAGCATAATTATCATATTAAATTCAATGTCTCGTACTTTTTAGTAGATTTATACTGTAATAGTACATTTCACCTACTGACAAGAACTTTATCTGACGCTTATAAGCTGCGTATGAAGACTTAATCGTCAAAAAGTACATACAAAATTATCCGCTAAGTATAAAAATTTATAAAATTTGGCATACTGGACAGACTAGACTTGGGATAGCTGTAAATACTAGAATTATTGAGTATTTAGTACTTTGTATGTACTGAGTAGACTATAGTAGATTTCAAATAGCATGAGTTCGGTGACACATGGTATTTTATTAGATATCTCAATGGTTAATGTTCATTTCGATATAATAAAGGAATACTATGATAGAGCGAGGTTTCATGAAATATTGTGAGTACTATTTCAGAGTAATCAAATGGAATTTCACTAGATATTGGTAAAAAACCTTGACGACTCATCCTATGTGAAGTAAAGTATAGTACATGTTTTTTTTTGGGTAAAGTAAGGCTCCGTTCCGAGATTGAGTAACTCGTTTTTTTTATTATACTAATGTCAAACTCAACTCCGTGATGGGAATTACCTATATAGCTACCTGCATGGGCGTACCCAGGAGGGGGGGGGGGGGGGGGCAGGGGAGGGCAGCTGCCCCCCCTGGATTTCGTATTCCTACATACCTATTGTACTTAAGTTCATACTTTACAATACTTATACTATGCGATAACAATAACTATGTTAGCCTTAGTGACTTGACTTCTCTAAGTTTTAACGTCTAAGCAGTTGTTTCGTATTAAGAGGACTCAATTCGTCATACTTTTCATACAAAACCTCTGTACTTATCATGGCGTTGTTAAACATTTTTCGTTAGATGTTTTGAACAAATTAGTATCTTGTGCGCTATATCTAGCCGTGTATCTAGGCGTAATTTAAAAAAAGTGTGAAACAAATTCAATCAAAGCCTCCGAAAAACAGCGTTTTTGCCTGAACTTTGGCCATATCTAATGTACCTATAAATTGTAAAAGTAAAGAAAACATTTAGTTACCAGGCTTGGAAATGTATTGGAGATTCAAAATAACTAACTTTTTTTTCACAAACTTGTAAGATTTTTTCACGAGAAGTATACTCCTGGAACATGTTTTATGAATGCGAAATCATGAATGACGACTTAGCGAAGCGGCCGCGAGTGATCAGCGGAATTTACCGACTGATAACCGACGGCCCTGATGCTGTCTCTCTTTTTTCGCAGTCAAACATTACGTTGGATGAAACAACAAGCTTTTAGACTATGCTTGCGTTGAAGTTGCGCCGGCCACAGAGGGCCGCCTTAATATGCAAAACAAATCATTTTCAAAATATCGGGTCAAGTTTTCAAGTAAAGTAGGAATGGACCTCATTACATGATTTGTTGATGTTAGTTTGGTAATCAAAATGGCTTTCAATGCTGCGTTTGGTCATTTGTCAGTATTTTATAAATTAGAGAAAAATCTTTTTACGACCGAAAAAAGAAAATTAAATAATTGTTTGCTCTGTTTTAAAAAAAAGGCCTAAATTGAAAAAAAAAAAAACTACTTATTTTTAATACCGGGACAATTTGCCCTCACTAGGACAGCTGGACTGCCCCAGCGGGTCAGACAGCCTGAAAGCGGGACGTATGGTGTGTCCCCGTGGTAAAAATAGAACCCGGCTTAAAAAAAACTGATGTGCCCCCCCTGGGTCAGAAGCTGGGTACGCCCATGGCTACCTGTATAGCTGCCGTATTATGTACGTTCTCCTTAACTTCTCACAGATGACAATTTAACTATGATTATGGAAAAAATTACTAACGCAACACCATCGAGTGTTAATTATGAAATTTACTGCCATCTATCGGCGAATAATAGCAGCTCGTTTCGTCGAATTCCGACACAGTCGCGTGCGGAGCGACTGCCATATACAACGCATAATGTTCCGCCTCAGTTAAATCCAAATCGTCTTGAAGCTTTTTAAACGCCGACGCATCCAACGCTAGAACACTTTCTGCCACAAGGATTGTACCGCCATCTGTCGGGGGAAGAGGTGCCAAGCTCGCGGGACGACGCAGAGAATTCTGGGAGGTGGATTTGTCATCACCATCACCGTGAAGCGATATATGAGTGATACTATCTGCGTAGCTCAATCCCGTGCCCGACGCGTTATCTTTAAGCGATGTATGCGACACGGATGACTTAAACTTAGAAGGGCGCAACCCTGAAACGCTGCTCACAGAACGACCGACAGGTTTGCTCTTCGATTCCTTCTTGCCCTCAGATTTAACGCTCGGTGCGGGAGATTTATCCTTCCTTCTGAATAAACGCGAGAAGAACGAGCGTTTTTTGACCGGCGGTAGCGCTGACTCGCTCTTAGCTACCTTCAGAGGCTTATCCGGTTTTAGGTTATCCAGATTACGGGTGACGGGTATTTGACGACCGGGTTTTAGAATACTATCTACGGAGGTCTGGCTAGTTTTAAACGCGTCAGTCGAGGTCGTTTTGCGGACGCGTTTCGGAGGCAACGGTGGTGCTCTTTCGTCGTCGGTATCGCGTTTAAGTGGCGAAAATTCAATGATCGGACCGCGATATGTTTGTACTTGAACATCTTCGTAAGGAAGGTTCTCCGGTTCGATGATCGTGACGGGGTTTTTGAACGCCAATTGTAGGCTAGTATAAGTCCCTGCGTCGTTAAAATCATCCGCATCAGTTTCTGTATCGTTACTCAAAGTAGTTACGTTTTCTAACCGCGTACGATTTTCCGAGTAAATCTCGTCGAGTTCGGCGACCTGATCGAGTAAATCGTTGAGACTTTTCTCGTTAGTATCGACTATTTCAGGCTCGCTATCGACAACGTTGCCGTTTACGTCTGGGACGTCGGTCTCGATGACCTCGATGACCTCCGGTTCGTCGATGAGGATAGTGTCGCTGGTGGAGGTGACGGTGGAATCTCGTTTGTCGTGTTTGTTGTTGTTGTCGTCCGTCCGTCTGTCGTTGAGGAGGAGCGTGAGGAGGGAGAGGTCTGGGAGCGGCTTGCGCGCGGTACCTTGGAAGTCAGGGATGTACTCGAAGGGTAACGAGTTGCTTCTTGCGTTGTCTGTCACACGCTTCAACTGGAACATTACCTGCGGATCATATAATTATGTTATTTAACTAAGCTAAGAAGCCACATTTGATAAGAGGGTATCAAGTTTTTGACCTGTTGATGAAGGCCCTAATTTACCATATTAGTATGCTTACGTATACGTGTTTGGGAAGCAGTAATTTAAATCAGGTTTGTAGGCAAAGGCATATTATTGATACTTAAAATGTCATCTAAATAAACAGTTATTAAGGTTTACATTTAAGTGTATTAATAATGAATGAGGAATATTAATTGCATCGTACCCACGTCATGCAAATTTACACGTGATTAATGAGAAAACTAGGGAAACAATAAACAAAATAATGTGAATAAAATAAAACAATTTATAAACTGCACTTATTGGCCAGGCTGTGATAATGATTCATATTTGGTATTTTCACTAAAGTCTTACAACTACAATATTATTGATTCTCTAAATTATGGGGGATATTAATGACTATAACATAGTAGAGAAAAATTGGGCTACACTCAGTAAACGCATGTACTTAACAGATAGGGTAGTCTATAGTAAGAAGGCTAATACCTAATGGAGTCCCACAGGGATCTCATTTAAGACCCTTTCTATTCGTAATATACATTAACGATCTACTATTTTAAGTCTTAAGACTAAAGTTTTAAGGTGATGATAGCTCAGTAGTAGTGACGTCGGATGCCGAGACGAAGGTCCCGGGTGAGAATCCTACAATGAGCTTGAGCTTTCGGTGAAGGAAAACATCGTGAGGAAACCATAGCACGGTGGAAGGGTAATTTGTAGTACCCATCTGGCTGGCTACCACACTCAAGTTAAAAATCTGTCACCAAGCACCTATCAATGTGTTCCGACAGCTACAAAGCCAGTTCCTTCTAGGCTTTGTGTGTGCACCACCTTAGGCCACATCATCGCTAACTATGGTGAGATTGTGGTCAAACACAGGAAAAAAAAGTCCATTTTAATACAGGAGTTCCACAGGGATCTCACTTTGGACCTCTTCTTTTCTTGATATATGTTGATGATCTTCAATTTTCTATACAGTTTTAATAACAAAAAGGATTAGTATATTGTTTAAAGCTCACATTGACATGTTCGGTAGTGTGGGGGTTCTTGTAGGGCGGCGTCTGGAAGGCGATGGCGACTTGCTTGTGCACGAGCGCGATGATGGCCGTCTCCTCCCACACCACCACATTGTTCTCCTCCTGGTAAAACACTACGGCTGTGTCCTCGCGGGTCACCTGATCAACAACATTATGTTACTTGGTGCTAGAGGGCATTTTTCGACTAAGATAAAGACGATAGCTCAGTGGTAGTGACGTCGGATACCGAGACGAAGGTCCCGGGTTCGAATCCTACAATGAGCTTGAGCTTTCGGTGAAGGAAAACATCGTGAGGAAACCATAGCACGATGGTAGGGTACTTTGTAGTGCCCTTCGGCCACATCATCACTTACCATGGTGAGATTGCGGTCAAACACAGGCCTATAAACAATAAAAAAAAAAGATTCCCAAATTGGGTCTAAAATTGGAAACCGACTGACTGAACCTATGATTATTTTCTATACTTATGTAACCAAAATGGCCCTGATTCTGTTGTTTACAACTAACCTAATTGTAGTCTCACGATGTCTCTTTCTAACAAAGAACATAAGAAAAGGATGTAAGAAATTGAATCCAGTCAAATTAGTCCAATGCTTGTTTTCAATACAAATTTAGTCACCATCTATCGCGGTTACGTCTAAATACCCGCAAATGAAGACGGCAAAGACTAATTTGACAGCTTTAAATATGTTTTATCCTTTTTCAATAATGTCTGTAAGAAAGAGATGTGATGTGACTAAAATTTGTTTAGTGCGATTTACAACAGAATCGGCACCAACATGAGTTAAAGACTAAAAAATCCGAAGTGTGTACACTGGCTTTTTTAACCATAGCCAAAGTTGTTCAACATGACAAAAAAATATGACATTTAGAGTATCCACCCTCAATACTAGTAACAATAACAATTTTCCGAACTGTGCATTAGAGCTATAGAGTTTGTTTTTCCATAAGGGCCTGTGAAGGCCTATTTGATTGAATAAATTTGACGGGCCAACTGGCGAGATTGGTTAAGACTTTGGTTAAGATTCTACCTATCGCGCCGCAGGTCGTGGGTTCGATTCCCACACAGGACATGCATTTGTGTGCATGAACATGCCTGTATGTCCTGAGTCTGGGTTATGTATATTTAGTAAAAAGTAGTGTATGTATTATATCAGTTATCTGGTTTCCATAGTACAAGCTCTGCTTAGTTTGGGATCAGATGACCGTGTGTGAGGAATATCCCAGTATATTTATTTTATTAAATATTTAATTTCAAACAAGTAAGACACAAAAATCCAGGTGTAATATGTATGTACCTTTTCACAGAGCAGTATAACCTGCGTGCCACCTCTAGTGGTACCAGAACAGTGGCTGGCGCGCATGATCTGCAAGTCGCTCATGGCCTTCTTGTCGAAGATCACCTCCGAGACAACGGGCGGCAGCGAGTGCCATATCTTCCCCGTCTCGTTCTGCAGGAACAGTTGGAAGCAGAGTCGCACAGCGTTCAGGTCTATGCTCTGAGGCTGGTTGCGATGGCTGTACCCCGCTGGAAACGTACATTATGTTTAAAGTAGGTGCAGACACATCAGTTTAAATGGAATCAAGACTTAAGGGGGGGTCTAAGCTCAAATGCACAAAAATGAGTTTCTTTGAGAGTCGAGTATGACGTAACGCAATGAAAATACCTAACACAAAAAATAATGTGGACAGAAGAGGGTTTTGAGAAAAATGTTAACCGAATAGAATATTAAAAAGTGCTTTGATATTCCCAATAAAAAATTCGTAAGTTACGTCTAAAAAAATCTTTCGCGTCGAAATTCTCCGTATTTTCAGCGATGACAACAATTTTATTTTTAAGAATATATAAGATACAGAGTTATATTAGAATGTTAACCGGACACTTATTCAATTTAATGTGTATATTCTGTACAATCTAAAGAAAACCCGTAAATAATAGTCCATTTCATAGAGTCGACACATTTATGATTTTCCATTTTCAACCTTATTCCAGTGAAGAACGAGTGCTGTCAAAATCGTAGTCAGTCCGCGCCTTAAGTGTCCGGAATAGATTGTGTTTACCTTATCTCATAGAGCAAGGTCCCAAATTTTTTTTTACTCAAACCTTAATCTTTGATTGGCGTTCTATAATACAGATCTGAGACTTTAAGTGCATAGAAATAGAGTTGTGATTACAAAGCGCGCGACAACTATTAGCGCGTACCGTTTATAAATGTATGACTAGTATGTTCAGTAACTTTTTTTATCTTACCGACTTTTATGCAATTTAAAAACAAGCCTAAAACTATGATTGGCTATAAAAATCATTATACACAAATTAATTTAAAGCCAATATGACAAACACATTATGATAATATTATTTAAACAATAAAAATAAATGATAATTGACAACATGATAACACTACAGACTATCATAAGTACCACTTATAGTTTATGTTTGCTACTCTTGAACAAGATGATACTTGTCATAGATAGATAGACCATATGCAATAAATTTTTATCCCGGATAACATTTCTATGATATATTTTTTAATTTATCAGAGATACGAAGGTTCGGCTTCGGCGACAATGGGCGAAGTTGTTGAAGAGGCTGTTATGAATGCGCGAGATAATTACTATTTTTGATAAATTCCAAGGTAATTTTTGGAGTATTCCCATTTGGGCACCGATTTTTTGAGCACCGATGCTATTCCCTTTTGACACCCAAAACCCAAAAAAAGAGGAAGTATTATCGTTAGAGCACTCATTTTAGAGCACCAAATGTATTCTATTATATATTAAAAAAAAACTTCTTTGACTTGCATATGCATAGAGACCCCATGCAAATCAAAGAAGTTTTTTTTTTCCTCGGATTATTTTTCTAATATTATTTTTTGAATACTAATGACCTATACATTCATCCCTCAAGAGGAAGTTCATAAATTTATTAGGACCTTATATGTTAGGTTGGCTGTCAGTTCCTGAACAAAATATACTTACTGTGGTTGATGTTAATTAGGTATTGGCTAATTATGAAACATAATTTACTCTCTATTTTTCTAAAATAGTTATCGATACGTTTTATTAAACACCACAACACTAGAAGGAATTCAATTTTATTTCCCATTTGAGCGCCGACCCAAAATATGGATCGGTGCTCAAATGAGGATACTCCTAACTTTTAATCTTCTCGTTAAGTTGTTTAAATAGTCAACATAAACATAAAAAAACCATATTTAAGCAATCATGTACTGAATTTCATAGGGTTTTTAAACCTTCGGCTTCGACCTTCGGTCGGACACTAATAATGTTTTGCTACCATACTCGTCCCATATTGTATAACATAACGGAGCCTGCGGGGATATCCCGCGTCATCGTACACCGGTATACTTTCACTTCACCGCACGCATATTCGACTACCGGTAGCCAATTGATTCCGCCTCTAAATTTTCCTTGTATTCATTGATATATGTATCAAAATATTAGTTATAATAACAGTATTAATGTTTGGACTAGTAGAAAGAAAGAATAAAAAATATTTTATTTTTGCGCGCCATTCGACGTAGGGGGTTTCCCCCTTATTACAAAACATGGTTTTAAGTAAAACCAGGTTTTAAAATAGCCTCGTCTCTTTTTATTATATGACGTTAGAAAGTGACCGAATGACAATAAAACCTGGGTTTGCTTTAAACGTTTTGTAATAAGGGGGTAAAAGACAAGACAGAAGACTACTAGTAGTGTTAGGAATAGACATAAAAGATATTATCATTGGTGACCTACTGAAACAATCTTATCTAACTCAATGTGGCACTGTGGAGCCAACAGGTCGTGAGTTCGACCACAAAATTTGCAACAAAACAAAAAATTGGCCCTTATCAGGGCAATTTTTTTGACACATTAACAATATGGATGCAGCTTGGATAGCCGCTATTTTTTGCTTTATTAAATCAATAAAAAATACAAAGAAGCGCGTCAAAGTTCAAGAGTGGGGCCAGGAGCTTCACTTGTTTATGAAAAGTGTACCATCGCGTGACTTCACGTGGAACTGCAACACAGCATATCTACGTAATTATTTGAAGAAAAGAAAAAAATCGTGTCTAATATTTTTTGATAATTTAAATGACGGACTGAATATATTTTTTTAGGCCACTAGACTATTGACTCTACACCGGTTCAGTACAGTCAAACTGAGAAGACTCCTGCAAGAAACTCAGTACGATTTTTTTATGAGGTTATAAATTACTACACTGGACAATCATGATCATTTTTTGATATGAACATCTCTTTTAGCATCTGGGCGTAAATCTTCCGATAAATTTGGGATAATATTGCTGGATGTGCACAAATGCCTCAGGATATCAACACTACGTAATGTTTGTATGTTTAGACGTAACTATGAGATAATCTACGGAACTACTGACCGATACAAAAAAATCTTTTACCAATAGGAAACTACATTATCCAGGAGTGTTATATGCTACTTAATGTGAATGTGAAACCGCGGGGGACAACTAGTACATTATAATTAGGTCACCGTTTAATTCTGTCGGCTAAAGGCTTACAATTAGTGAACAAAGCGGCCCGTGCGCGGACGCGTGCGACGCGTTACAATTATGGATATTTCGGTCGCGGCTATTTCCGAGACGCGCCCAACGCCCGAAGCGATCGACTCGCTTCCTTCTTGCTTCAGTTTATAATGTCTGAACTTTGGTTAGCGTTAATTTTAATACGTTTCTTAAAAATCAGGTCTGACTGCTTTTTAAGTTGGATATTAATCGATTGTTTAGAGTAGGCTGTAACTGGGCAATCCAAGTCCGCAAATACATAGTATTATACATGTATTAACCGTGTTTAAAGCAAATAATATCTGTATCCACTTCTTTGAAGATCAGTCAAAGCATCGGGACCCTTGGCGTCGACATTTCTAGCGACGTTTTGTTCCGAAGTAATTTGGAAGACAAGGTTAAGCTGGCATCCAAAAAGCTTGGAGTACTCAACAGAGCGAGGCGTACTTCACTTCGGGGCAAAGGCTGCATCTTTATAAGTCGCAGGTCCGGCCTCATATGGAGTACTGCTGTCATCTATGGGCGGGGGCACCTGGATACCAGATTGGGCTTTTAGACTCGGTTCAGCGTCGTGCCATCACAATTGTTGATGATTCTGAGTTCACAAGGGGTTTAGAGCCCCTCAGTCTGAGGAGAGACTTTGCCTCCTTATGTGTGTTCTACCGCTTGTACAACGGAGAGTGTTCTAAAGAATTGTTCGACTTGATGCCCACGGCAACCTTCTACCATCGTAACTCTCGCCATCGAAGGAGAGCCCATCCACACACATTGAAACCGGAATAGTTTTCTTCCGCGGACGCTCGGACTGTGGAATGAGCTCCCCGCCGTGGTTTTCCGGATGGAGTACAGCATGGGGTTCTTAAAAAAGGGTGTGAAGAGATTTCTTCAGGTTCGGCAATGCGCGAGTGGTACCCCTGGTGTTGCAAGCGTCCATAGGCTACGGTATGATTGTTTGCCACATTAGAGGGATAAAAAAAAGTTATTCTAAATACCAAACAGATTATTTCACGTGGATTTATAAATGATGAGATATCAATAAAAAATTCGTTACCAAGGTTGCTGCAACCGTATATAACGTAAAATGGACGCTCGCCAACCCAACGTTAGTACCAATGTTTAACGCGATACAAAACAGACAAACCATTGTTGATTTTATGATCGATATCACTAAATCAAATCTACTTCGGCACTTATTTGTATTACGTCTGGCTACTAATAGCAAACGTACTGTGTTTTGACTTGGACATGAAATATCCTTTGTAATATTGTGGTGATAACATTTGAAAGCTATTATTGGGTGCATAAGTTACATTATAGCTTGATACATGTATAATACATGATATCAGTTGAAAGGGAACCGTTTAGCGTGGTATGGACATGTTATGAGGAGAAATGAAAGCCACGTCACTAAAAGAGTTATGAATATGAAAGTGGATGGATATACGGGAAGAGGAAGACCGAAAAAGAGATGGATGGATTGTGTGAAGGATGATATGGGTAAGAAAGGAGTGGATGCTGGTAGGACGGATAGAAGAGACGAATGGAAGAAGCATACATATTGTCCCGACCCCAAATGATTGGGAACAGGGCAGGCAGATGATGATGACATTTATAATACACTAGCTGCCCGGCGCGACTTCGTTCGCGTGGTGCTACCCAACGCTACCCTACCTACCCTACCCTACCTAACCTACCCTACTCTACCCTACCCTACGAATTTTCTTTGCTATAAACCTCACGGAGCCCTAGACCTTTCCAACGAATGCAAAACCGTGGAAATCGGTTCGTGCGTTCTGGAGTTATAGCGTCAGGAAGGAAAACCCGACTTATTTTTATATAGTAGATAAGTGAATGGGGCAGTTTAGTTGATATCAGTTTGTCTATTTATGATTTGAGTTCGGGGCAAGTGGGTCGGCTATCTGCGACATTTAATAAGTTTCTAGGAATTTATGTAGTCGTGCACCCAATCTACATATTTTAGGCAGATCGACTTATTGCGATGATCACAAGTTGAAAAACTCTTCCTATACTCTATTCGATGTAGGATGTTGCGTGTGACACATGGTGTTTTATAAGATTTCTCACTGGTCAATGATTATTTCTTTATTATACAGGGATATATAAATAAAATGAGGGATAATGAAATAATTTGTGTGGTATATCAGGGTATTCGAGTAAAATTTAACAAGGGTTTTTAATTCTTGTATTGCTACGCACGCACCATCCCACGTCGAATAGAATATAGTAAGCAGAATTGTATTGTACTCCTCAAATTTTTTCACGCGGTTTCAAAGATATTGTTTTCCCGAAATTAAAAGTATCTGTCTGCTAAATTTCAACCAAATCCGTTCAGCCGTTGATGCGTGTGAAAGAGTAACAAACATCCATCCATCCATCCATTCTCACAAACTTTCGCGTTATAATATTACTAACTGTCCACCCACGGGTTCACGCACCCGGTATTAAAAGTAGCCTATGTTCTTCTCCATTCCATAGGCTATCTGCATACCAAATTTCATGATGATCCGTTGAGTAGTTGAGGCGTGAAAGCGTAACAAATAAACAAACAAACTAGTACAGTATGAGGCACGAGTCGTGAGCACAATTAGAGGCAGTAGTAGTGGGGGCAAGCCCGCGCATGTACACTTTTGGCCAAATCACACGCAAGAATCCAATAGACGACGAGCATCGACTGACTAACCAATCGTGTGCAGCTCTGCGCTCCCCCCTCCATTCCGCCAAACAGACCGAAAAATTAACTACTGCGCAGGTGTCAATTTGTGCTCAAGACTCGTGCCTCATACTGTAGTAGGAAGTAAAATCGAAGGAGACAGCTATATGTGTAGTGGTAAGTCACTTACTCCTGAAAGGGTCGACCCTGAGCTCCTCTCGCACCTTCAGTGCGTCGGGCACGTCTCTCCGCTTGACGCACTGAATGCCGAGGTTCTTGAACTGGTACTCGAAGTTGTCCTCGGTGATCTCAGTCTTGATGGTGCACACGCCCTTGTCGCAGCGCTCGCGACCCACCAGGTTGTGGGGGTGTGGCCTGGAGGGGGGGGGGGGGGGGGAAACATCATAAAACATTGAGAATAGATAATAGTAGGGTCATGTATTGTACCTATGGACATTTCAGAATACCTGAACTTCCTAGCCACTTCACGCAGTGTATAATCAAGGTATCTATATGGCAAAGCTTTTTTGTTATACGTTATATGGTCTAGAATTACTGTATTTTTTGTGGTAGCTCGACTGTTGCCAGTTTTTGATTTAAGAAACAAACATTTAAGTGGGCTGTTTTGTCCAATGGTACGTTACACGTTTCTACCTTTGGACAACCTTGTTTGTACCTTAGGACTAAATAAAACATAACATTTTATTATGAAATCAGTCTTGTAATAATCTTAAGTAAACTCTTATTATTAAGGTAACGCGTGAAATTAATGAACATAAAACTTAGAGTTTTATGTTCATTAATTTCACGCGAGTAACAATATATTCATAAATAATCTTTAGTATTCATGTAGGAGCTTTTTAATTAATTAGGCCTACTAAATATTCAAACAAAAGCTTTTCTTCTTCTTCTGAAAATACCTATTTTACTGCGTAATTCGGTGTGAAAGTTATTAAATTTGGTGCGTAACTGCTTCGAATAGTTTTAGTACCTGTGGACGACGTCCACAGGTACAAACGAAGCCCTGTCCCAAGGTACAAACAATACAACTTTGAAAAAAAACTTAAATAAATTGATTTTAAGGTTAGAAACTCTTTTCTTTACTTGTTGAATTGTAAATAGAACTAGCTATAGATAAGTTACTGATATTAATTTGTAAAATATAAGCATGCATTATTCAAGTAAAAGTAATCAGAAAAATCATGTA
Organism: Polyploca ridens; assembly: GCA_951394255.1. NCBI lineage: Eukaryota > Metazoa > Arthropoda > Insecta > Lepidoptera > Drepanidae > Polyploca > Polyploca ridens. The sequence continues at coordinate 17,464,795 of OX596251.1, forward strand.
AAACTTACTTTTTAACACAAAAGTTTTCAAAACTACCTCACGCTACAAACAACACCGGTTGGGTCACGCCACTCACTGGTGTTACATACTAATAAAAACGCTACCCAAATGGTACGATGTTATATTTTTAATGCTGTCAGTTTTTTTATTATGATGAACGTCCAAAGGTAAAAGCGTCCATAGGTACGATACATGACCCTACAAGTAAGTATCTAATCGATAGGTTTTGTTGAAGCAATTTCAACATTAGCGTTCTTACGTTCTTTCCGATATGGGATTCTGGATTATGGATAAGCTGTCAAAAGGACTTTTTTTATGTACGACGTAGTCGGTATACAAGCGTACGACCTGCCTGATGATAAGCGACTACCATCAGCTTGCAACACACGGAGCATCGCGCTTAACCGACCCTTCCCCTCCCCAATGAGCACTGGCCACCTTACTCACGCGCAGGAACAATAAGTTATTTGGCTGCGGTATTCTGTAAGGTGGAGGTACTTCACCAGTCGAGCTGCTCTTTGACCAAAATAACGCTATTGCTAACTCTCTTATCCTTAAAAGACTTTTTTACGCAAAGCAGCTACTGACGTTATTTCAATTAAATAATGAGGAAATCCCTTCTTACCTGTAAGGTTCATCTTTGGTGACACAGGAGACCACGATGACCGCGCGGCCGACGTAGTTGTACACCTTCAGAGTGGGGTACGTTCTGTTCTCGGGCGTGCTGTTCACGCCGGGGATCGAACCCGCTGACCTGCCCTCGCATTCATACCGGAATCTGCGTCAAGGAGAAAATTCACAGGTTATTGTAAGAATAAGGAGTATAAATATCAAACCCTATTGGTTAGTTCATAAAAATCAAAATCGAAGCTCCGTAGACGTCTTTTATGTTGAGACTGACTGTCATTTGGATATTTATGGAGTAAGCAATACGATGTAAATTCATAAGTGAAACGGGCGTGTGTATCCGTGAAACCAATCACCGTTGGAATCCACTGTAACATCAGTTTATCGAACATCAACTGGCGATATCAAAACCAATGTCACCACCCAATTAATATATTTCATGTTGTCTCTTTGCTATATTTATTGATCATCGGTAAACTGAAATTTCACCTAACTCAGTTTACCGTGGCTTGTAAGTTGCACAACTCGCACGACGCCCTCGTATATAAAGAGCCCATTTGTTATTAGGAGGGGCCAACCCTGCTATGGGAACTTTAAAACGATGCCCATGTTTTCCTTAAAAAAATAATTTACTTGGAAGATGTCGTAATTTTTTCCGAGATCATTCCTTTCCTCATGATTAAGGCAATTCTGAATCTGTTTTCCCACGCGAACTATTTGAATCAATTTAAGAAGTATGAAACTAGCTCAATGTAGACACAGTAATTAATATATGTAAACAGATCTATACCGTTCACATCCGCGGTATGTACCTAGTCTAGGTATCAGTTAGACAAACAAACGGAGGAATCATACCTTCATGACGCAATAAAAACCGCAGTACTGTTAGATTTACATTATAATATGTCTTGGCCCACCTAGCAAGCTTCTTAGATCTCTTGGGTGGTCCAAGGAAAAATTTGCATTTTTTCATTGTATTTCTTTAATAATACATGATAGTAAACAAGCATACGGCCCGCCTGATGGTGAGCGGTTACACAGCCTATATCTAGACGTTTGCAACACCAGAGGGCAATATTATTATAACCTTACTTGTCTTTAGTCCTGTTTTGACATCCGACGTCAAATATTGTTTTAAGAGCGGTTGGCCCCCATGGGTATCACTCGGCTTGACCCTCTCTTCACAAATATCTTGAAGAGGTGAATGATTGAAAGTGAACCTTGTGAAGATTTAGGGATTATTCTCTAACTCCACCACCTATCGCAATCGCTTTGAATGTCACAGTTATTTATTCAGTTTAGGCCTTGGAGTATCGGTATCAAGATGAATCAACTTTAGAAAAAATGCTAACACAGAACAAGTTAATAATTATAGAGACGCTACTGGCTTTCGATCAAGAATGAACCATTGTTCATGCTATACAAGACCTAATATGATCCACAGTATAAGTCGTAGTTAGGAAGTACAAGACACAAATATAAAATTGTAAGAGCCCCAAGCAATTGCAGCAACCTATCTTTGGATGTGATAATTGATTTTCCTCATACATTTTATTCATAAGTTATATTTGTTAAGTCAATTGACGTCTTCGTACACGTGTATAGTGCAACTTTTCCTCTGCCAATATTCGTGGAATCGAGATGACTTTCAAGAACTTTTATCACTATCATCTACTCTTCCTACTTTTACAACATACAGAATTTCTTAAATCATTCTCCACCTGCTTATAACAAATCCCGTTCGATGCAACAGCCACATTAACGGAAAAGAAAATAAAATCTTCTAATATTAGAGACAAGTGGTGACCTACATTGTACATACCATAGCTGAGTTTATTATTCCACGCGCGGAGTTCCGATCGGAAACAGAACAAAATGCTTCACTGAGGCAACTCATCAATCAATGTGCACGTGATTCAGGAAGTCTGGTAAAATTTAACAGTGCTAAGTAGAACACTTAGTTTTATACATTATTCTTTCGTTGCACTTATTACGAAATCATACAAAAGCCAGTCCTGACCAATTGATAATGATATATCAACGGTACCGAAAGAGGATTATCCGAACTACAATTAAAATAGGAGATCGGAAGAAAACCAGAGGGCCTACTACGAAAAACGATACACGAAAGTTCGATCATCGTTGTCAAATATTAACCAATAGAATTGCAGCAAACACGACGAGACGTAAATTTTGTGTTACTCTATTGGCTAATTGATTAAAAACGATGATCGGACTATCGTGTATCGCTTTTCGTAGTAGGCCCTCAGAAGCGTTAGTAGAGTATACACTAGCATCTGCGTCTACATTAAAAAACAAGAATACAGCATTATTCCCTCAAGATAAGAATATAGCACGAAGGAGAGGTATAGCAGAAGAATACTTTTGGACTGAAGGAGTACCAACCAGCCACTCAGATAAAGTTGCGCATGATAAGTATAGATTAGAAGAAGTAACATCTATAGCAGCATCTCTTAAATAAGGAACTTGAGAACTTAACAATAAAGTAGCTAGATACAAAATAGCATAACAATGTGATATTAGTTGAACGGTGTGGCGTCTACGTCCAATAGAGGAAAATAATTGTCCCAGTGTCGTGTCAGTAGACAATATCATTACAATAATTACACTTGTAGTATGTACTATTAGTTGGACCTATATATTTATGTTCACTTCCTTTGTTTATTTCGATGTGTTTTATCATTCCAGTTCGATTAAGTACGTATTTTGTTTGTCTGAATGAATTGTGGTTTGGTAGACATCATTACTAGATTGTTTCTATTGGTTATTATGAGAAGTTTTTATTTTATAAACAACTTTAATGAATTCTTCAAAACCTCGTTTGTTAATTGTGGTTTCATCTCTCTCTTTCGCTTCTTTTGATCTGGATAAATTTTTGTAAACGTTCAGTTTGCTTGCGTCATCGTTTGTGTATTTATAATCCCTAAATCTACCTCGAGAACTGAGACACAGTTTGAACAGTTTCTTCGTTATATTACGTTCATCGGGCGATTAAATGCATTATACCTTTTGTTAGGTACTAGTTACCTAGCTGAGTTTCTTGGCGGAGTCTTCGCAGTTCAAGTTGTATTTGGAACCGGTGTAGAGCCATTTGTTAACGTTCCATAAGTGCCTAAATTGAATAAATACTTTTTGAATTTTGAATTTAGAATCACTATCCTAATCCTACTAATATTATAAATGCGAAAATTAGTTTTTTTGTTACGCCCTCACGCCTCAACTACTCAACGTATCATGAGATTTGGCATGCAGATAGCCTATGGTATGGAGAAGAACATAGGCTACTTTTTATCCCGGGAACGCGGGTGAAACCGCGGGGGACCGCTAGTTTTTTTATAATAAGAACAGAACGAAAACGCAAAACATCAAAGATAAAATATCTGGGGACTAAGGTCAGACTTTAAATTAGAACCACAATGACTAATGTATCACTGACTACATAGCTTGTGCGGACGTAAATCGTAATATCCATTCATCGGTTCTGTCAGATGACGTAAATGCGCCTGAACATGTCGCCGCTTTCACTGCGCCCGCGCAATTCGCGGCATTCGTCAAATACTTGGTACAACTGGTTTTGATGTGTTTACATGTTATTTGCATGTTAATAATGACGATGATATTTTTATTGGTAACCACACATAAATACAGATAAAAGCTATTGTGTGTAGTCGGAGGTATTTTGTAATTTGTGGTGTAATGCTTGTGGTCAATAAAAAAATCTGAGACTACTTACTCGTGAAAGACCTATTTTGTGGTTTAGTAACTAATTCATATTGGATTAGCCTTCTGCCCCGCGGTTCTACTCCTATTTTATTCTGAGGGGTTGAATTACAAAATTCTTTCTCCGTGGATGGCTACGTTATTTTAATCATTCAAGTGTGCATTGCCTTCGTGTCGGCAAGTCATTACGTGTATCCCTCAAATATTTAAAATAGAATTAATAAGGATAGGTTCGTTATTAACTCGAATAAATAAGGACAGTTACGTTGTGAACTCGAATTAATAAGGACAGGTTCGTTATTAGCTCGAATTAATAAGGACAGGTCCGTTATTAACTCGAATTAATAAGGACATGTTCCTTTTTAATTCGAGTGCAATATTTCAAAATTCTGGAGGGCGCAGGGCGGTTTGCAACTTTTTTACTACTACCTGGATTTGACTGGATTTACCGTAGTTCAGTAAACACTTTTGTTTGTTCTCTACAATTACAATAACTTTTTTTTTAATAATTAGTCGAATGCTTGTTTTCAATATAAATTTTGTCGCCATCTAACGCGGTTACGTCAAAATATCTGCAAATGAAGACGGCAAAGACTAATTTGACAGCATTAAATATTTTCTATCCTTTTTTAATATTGTTTGTGAAAAAGAGATGTGATGTGACTAAAATTAGTTTAGTGCGATTTACAACAGAATCGGCACCAATATGCAACATTCTTGAAAAGTTTGGAGACAAATAAATAAAAGGTAATTTATACTTCGATGAATGTATCCTCAGTGATCTAGAACCAGTTAGGTATATGGATACCTTTAATACTGTGTGTTTTTCATATTGCCGTCTCGGCTGCCGGTCGTAGACATTTATTTATAAGTATTTTATAATGTCCGTCCTTGACACGGGACTCTACCGAGATAGCTACCTACACTTATTTATAATTTAATAGACATTTTATTGGTAGGGCTCAAAAAATTCTTTCTAAAATCTGAGGAAAAATTCTTATAAGTATCGGAACGCGTGTGACTGCATATTATAAAATCTCTTTCGCTATTTGTAAGATCATCCAAAGTGCACTTTGTATAGAGTATACCCTTTCCGTCACAAGGTCAAAACTAATACCTGAAACGCTCGTCACTTTTGTTATTGTGCAGGTAATGTGCTCTGATGCATAACAAAATTAAATTTCCTAACATCCCTGTAGGTAAATAGTAGCAGGAAATTGCTTCTTTGAGACTGGAAATTCTAGGCATAAATCTGCAGTAGCATAAAATTCTAGCTAATGTCCTATAATGTCTTTTTGTTTTGTAGCATGTCAGAATCTATCACCTAATTGCTAACAACTGTACAATGTTTGAACTCAATCGGATGAACGATATCGCAAACGTAGGCCCTATTGAAGACGAACGAACGGACACGCAACGCCCGACTGACCCGGAAGGAGGGTTATGTTTTTCGAGTGTATGTATGTATGTATGTCTATTTCTTTGTGCCGCTCTGCAGCCTAAACGGCTTGATGGATTTAAGCATATGAGGTGTCGTTAGATTCGTCTTGACTGGGGGAGTGACATAGGGTATATTATTTTTATATAGCGCCAAAGAACAAAAAAATAGGGGGGGTATTAAAAATAAAAGTTTCGTTATTATAACAATATGGGTATCAAATGAAAGCTTGTAAATAGACCATTCTATATATGTATATACACTTTATAAAAAATAAAGTATTTTTTTTATATTTTTTTTAGCACCAGTATCATTTGTATTATAGACCCTGAGTCGCTCGTCGCTGACCAAAACAACGACCTGTATTGTCATACTTTTATGCTAACATTTTGACGTAAACTGCAAAAAACCACGTTTAATGCAAGGACAGTAGGTACTGAGCCGTTACCGTACGTAACTCACAGAGTTGCGATGGTTGTTAGCGTTCCTTTACCGTACCGCTCATTTGCTTACTAATACATACAACTCTTTCTGTATAAAACTAAAAAGTCTGAAATAAATTAAATTATTAAAAGAAATAAAAAACCCGACTGCGTAAAACATAAATTAACTGAAAAGAGATAAACAAGCTCTTAAATCTATAGAATTTTGAATATAACTTGAATTTTATAAGGTATTGCAGTAGGGGATAAACAAATATTACAAAAAAAATACATACTTAGGTTATTGGTTGTCCCCGATTGCAATACCTTATAAAATTACATTAATTATCTATTCATTAAAAAAAGTGATAGTGACATTTAATAATAATAGTTTCCCATATGGGAAAACCCCATAAGCTAGCATCCAAAAATAAGTCACCATTTCATAAATACCTTTTGTTATTAAACAAATAAGGAAAATTGTGATAGTTTTTGTGACTGGCTGCCACGCCACGCCACTACAATGAAACAAATCACACTAGTCGATTCACACGTTACAAATATTTGGCCATGCACGTTACTGAATGCAGTCAATCGCCAAATAATGCTTAGTGCATTCTAAATAGGTAAGTCGAAAAATCTAAATTTTTCTAACCACTGACTAATTGTCTTTCACCGCATCGGAATCTCTTTGAACAGTAAATTAGGCCTTGTACCTTAGACTAAATTTCCATATACGGCACAGTTTGCACGTCATTTGATGATAGTGTGACCCGATCCAATGCAGAAAAGGCATTATTATCCACTTTATATTTAAATAGGCTATGAAAACGAAAGCGTGCACCAATTCAACAACAAAATAGAATCATTTTTTTTTACTTAAAGGCTACAAAAACAAACTGATGACACAACTGAAAAAAGAAATAAAGAAATTATAACAGTAGAAATAGAAACTTTGAAATATAAAAAACACATATTAAAAAACAAGAACAACAAAACTAGGCAAGAAAAGGAAACTCTGAGTAAATTGTACAAGATCATTCATAAAAAAATAAAACAAGACATAAAAAATAAGAGACTCGATACAATTAGCAAAATCATAGAGGAGACAGGCGGGATAAAAAAGGCTTATAAAAAATTAGAAACTACCAAACATGTGATGACACAACTCCAGAATGCTTCAGGAACCATCGTCACGCACAGGAGAGACCTAATGACGATAGCTACACAGTTTTACAAGAACCTATACACATGTACAAATAAAAATGCTGAGAAACAAATATCTAACAATTATAAACCCGTCCAAGAACCAGTCCCACCATTTTTAGAAAGCGAGATAGAGCAATCTATAAATAAACTAAAAGCAGGAAAGAGCCCAGGACCTGACGGAGTGAAAAACGAAATGATTAGATCTGCCAAAGACAAACTAATAAAACCACTCACTAAGCTCTATAACAGAATTTTAACAACAAAAGAACTACCTGAAACATAGACATGCTCGGAAATAGCTCTAGTGTATAAAAAGGGAGACCCCAAACTAATTGCCAACTACAGACCAATCATTCTTATATCCTGCCTATATAAAGTATTCGCATCGACCCTACTAAGACGTGTAACAGCGAAGATTGATGAGAACCAGCCTATAGAACAAGCGGGATTCATGAAAAAAATCTCTACCATAGACCACATACACACACTGAAAGTAATAATCGAACGGTTTACGGAATATGACCTTCCCTTATACGTTGCTTTTATAGATTATTCTAAAGCCTTCGATTCAATTTCGCATGACTCTATATGGCAGGCTTTAAACCAGCAAGGATTAGACTACGATTACATAGAACTAATTAAAGCGATTTACAGGAGAAGCACTACAAGAGTACGCCTAGACACAAGAGGACCAACATTTCAAGTCGGGAGGGGAGTAAAGCAAGGGGATCCGCTTTCCCCAAAACTTTTCATCGCAGTCTTAGAATCCATTTTCCGAAAACTTGATTGGAGTGATATGGGCATAAATATCAATGGCAAGTACCTCTCACACCTCAGGTTTGCGGACGACATAGTACTGCTGTCGGAAGACCCATACAAACTGAAACACATGATTGATTCCCTTACTCAGCATAGCGAGACCGTTGGGCTACAAATGAACTGGGATAAAACGAAAATAATGACTAACTGTCAAAGAATACCTATATCTATACAGTCAGTACCTATGGAATATGTCGCAGAATACATTTACCTTGGACATCTAATTTCAATAAAATCCTGTACAGAAAAAGAAATCGACCGACGTGTGAAGAATACATGGAATAAATACTGGTCTATGAAGGAAATTTTCAAAGGTCCCATACCCACAAAATTGAAAACGAAAGCGATGAACATTTGCATAACACCCATTCTTACCTATGCATGCCAAACCTGGCCTCTAAAAAAATCACTCTTATATAAAATAAGAAGTTGTCAAAGAGGAATAGAACGGAGTTATATGAACATCAAATTGAAAGACAGAGTCAAAAGTTCACTTATAAGGCAAAAAACAAAGGCGAGAGATGTGGTTAAACAGGTCCTAACACTGAAATGGAAATGGTCAGGTCACATGCAGAGAGCGTCTGATGAAAGATGGTCACAAATAATTACGAATTGGTATCCAATATACAAAAAAAGAAGGAAGGGTAGACCATTTAAAAGATGGAGTGATGATATTGTCCAAATAGCTGGAAACTTATGGCCCAGACTATCAAAAGATAGAGTAATCTGGAATAGTTTGGAGGAGGCTTTCACCGCAAAGGGCGGCCCTTACACCTAACAATACTAATCTTATTTTAAGTATAAAAACTAACTATATTAAAAAATAAATAAGTCAACACATAAAATATTATAAAATAACTACATGTAAGGGATCAAATAAAGCTAAATAAATAAAAAAATTAAATAGATCGCGTTAGGCGTCGGAGTTAGAGGGGGTAACACTATATCGATTGAAATATGTAATAAAAATTACAGATTTTCAATTCGAGGGTAAGTAAGTACCACCTCGTGCTATAGTTTCCTCACGATATTTCTATCACCGAAAGCTCGACTTCATTGTAACACCCCATGACCTCGATCACAGCATTCGTCGAAGAATGGTATTATAAGGTCCTTACATATGAAATTTGCGTTTTGTCGAACTGGCCACTTTGATCTCAGATATCTGGCGTTTGGTTAAAATTAAAAGTGACCGTGGTTGCTAAATAAGAGGAGCTGCGATTGGAATGTCTCGCACACCCTATAAAATGGCGAAAGTACATAGATAACAATGGCACAACTTTGAAAATATATAATTTCACCCGCTTGTTCTCGTGAGGGACGCTCGTCCTATAATAGCAAATGTTTTCAAGGATATTTTTTTTAACCGCGATCCAATGTATTGAAAAATAAAATCGTCTTGCATTTTCCATATAAAACGCCAACTGCATTATGTAAGGACCTAATATTTGCCGGTAGCCAGCAGAATGCTATCAAACAATAATGGAGACAACAGTGCTCAGCGAGCACTATCGGTTGTGAACGATAACCCTTTACACTCATTATTATTTATTTTCAAACCGAGACGAACGCATATACAGGGTGTTGTTTTGGTCGGCGACAAGCGACAAGCGACCCACGAGCGGTAGTACAAAATATATATTCCCCAAAAATGGACTTAATTCCATTAAATACTGTAAATATGTAGAGAAATACCTTATTCAATTTGAAATAAAATTACTGCAAAGTATGGTTACTTGGCACGTGCACAGACTAGAGCTATGCGCAAGCCGCCATCGCCCCACCCCTTTACTCCCTCGTACTCCCGTTGAGTATTATGTCTACACTTTAGCTTATTACATGATTTTCAAAATTTTAATTTTTTTATTTTTATTATAAAAAAAAAAAGTATTTTTTTTATATATTTTTTAGCACCAGTATCATTTGTATTATCGACCCTGAGTCGCTCGTCGCTGAACAAAACAACGACCTGTATATACGATGAGAACATATAGCTTTCATGTGGAAGTGCTACATACATTATTAGACTAGCTAGACTCTAAATACATAGTCATAAGGAGGATGTTTAATAAATTAAGTTGAATACAATCGGTCAAAGTGCAGGACAATCATGCGATTTTAAATAGCAGGTGTGTTCCGTATGTTCACAGTTTCGTTTGTTTGGCCAAACATCACATTTTTGTGTGTACAAAATATATTCACGTTGAAAACAAGCAACTATACTAATTTGACAGGACTAAAACAGTCAAGTGGTAAGGAACTTACCTGAGACTCTTGCTGGCCGGCTGTTCAGTGATCCGCATGAAGGGAGTAGCGGGCGAGGCCGCGGGCTGGCGCGCCATCGTGTCGTCTACGCACGCGCCCGCGCCGAACCACGGGTCCGCGATCGAGATTGCTTCAACTGTACACAAAATAACACACATTATACCAGACCTGTGTAGTGACTATACTCTTCAACCCCTTAGGCATATCAAGAGAGGTAGATAGAGCATAGCGTGTTTTCGATCAAAGAGCATTTCAACTGGAGAAGTGAACGGTGATGGAGGGAGGAGTACGCCTGGTGTTGCAAGAGTCTATAGGCTATGAAAGCCGCTTGCCAACAGGCGGGCCGTATACATTGTAAAAAGAAATAAAAAGCATGCCATGGGACCTCAGTCTAACAGTGAGGTCAAGATAGATAAGTAGACGGGATTGCCCAGCATGTTTTGAACAGAACTGAACAGTAAAACAGATATGATATATTTAACCCTTTGGTTCTCGCGAGGGTCCTATTATAACAAATGATGTCATTGTTATATTTTTAACCGCAAGCCAAGGTATAGCTGTGCTGGTTATCAATAAGCGGAGACAATCGTTTCGTAAATCTGCCTTACAATCAGATACAAAATGAAGATGAAGAAGCTATATGTTGGTACGGGCCCAATCTGTACCTACCTGCCGACTCGTAGACAGATTTTCAACGATTTCGAAATATTATGAGCATCTTGGCACGTATAATTAACTGCCCAATGAAGAGAATCCAGGATATTTAAAGAAAACAGTTATGCAGGAAAAAGAGTAAATGTATGAATATAGACAGATAATTATTTTGAATAACGTCATAAGCCCCAAGTAGCCGATGCAACCATACGTAATCTGCATTTCGAAAAACTTTTTTCCTTGTATTACCAGTTTCGATTCGACAAACGATATTTATACACCATATAAACTTCCACTGAGTTGAACGCCCGCCTATGTCATCATATTGCATTACAATGCTTTTGTCTCAAGGGATTTTATTATTAAGGTTGACAACTAGGCAGACGATCCACTTGATGGTACAGTCCCCCTAGACAAGATGGTTGTCGACAATCATTATCGTTAGTAAACGATCAACCTTTGTATTTGATTGACATAAGAGATTGTTAAAAATCACGTGATATCTCGATTTGAAATGTCAATCCCATACCATACCATCTTGTCTACTGGCCCAGTGCTGCCGTCTAAGGACATTAGCAATATATGAGAGTTTGCCAATGTGTTGCAGACCTTTACAGAGCTTAGAAAGATCTCAATTGCAACTGTTGGAACACCCGTGCTTGGCAACTTGTGGGTGGTAGCCAGACAGGTGGGTACTTCAAAGTACCGTGCAAAAACTTAAGGATTCTTATCCAAATGAAAAATGCATTGCTGTCGTTTTGTTAAATAATAGCTGTTATCACAAGTTTGGATGCAAGTTGCTATAGATTTGAACTGAAGATTAAGGATCTTCTAATAGCCGGTAACGAGGGATAATAAGGATAATAATAACACGATATATTTACAAGGTTATTTGATATGTTTACTGTAGAAACGAGAATTTAAACGAGTTTTCTCTTTATACGTATAGATAGATACATATACTGGACCAGTGGCAAGGGCAATAAAAGATGGCACTATTGGATAAGACTGGTTTTTAATACTTTTACCATCCAATAAGGGTGAAAATCTATGGTATGGGATAAAAATACATATAAGTATGGATGCATTTTTAAGATAAGACTTAGGCTGCTTTTCCACCAGAGATGATATGATCCACCAATCATATTCATTGGTGCACACTGCACATAGCTTAGCACTGGTGGAAACGGATTGAACTAAGATATGTTTTTTATATGGAAGGATGCGTGCTATGGATGCGTGATATGGATGTGTGCTATGGATGTGGGCTATGGATGCGTGCTATGGATGCGTGCTTTGGATGCGTGCTATGAATGCGTGCTATGGATGGTCGCGAGTGGTGTATCGGCCCTACTATCGAAACATCGCATAGCTCGAGCTGCGCATCTTCCTTGCGCAGCTACTTTGCGACGGATCTTCATAGCACATCTTACTCGCACCGCTACATAGCTTAGTATCAGTGGAAACGGTCACATAGTTTCACAACTTAGCTATTACAACCTCGCAGCATAGCTGCATAGCACATCTCTGGTGGAAAAGCAGCCTAAATATGGAGATTAATCTTACGTTATAAAATACCTCGAGCTTTAATAGCTTATGGTCAAGAAACGAAGATCGTAATAATCCCCTTATTCAGACGTATTCGGTAGCCATTATGACCGGTAGGAATGATTTTATTGAATAACATTGATGCTAAAATGCTAATTTGGTGGCAGTTACCATTTACCGGGGTCGTATGGATTCAGTTGACTACCCAATCGGATCTTTATCCGAATCGAGACGCATTTGAACTCTGAAGAACCTATTTGCATTATGAGAGGTGTATTTGTGTTTGCTTTTTTGGATTTGTGTGCATTTAACAAAGGTAAAGTAATTTATAGAATTAAGAGATAGATTCATGAAATGTATTCATTAACAGCGCTTGAAAGCAGATTATCGACAATGCACGAATGACAATTATTCTAGCAGTAGTTCATTGAAGAAATGAAGAAGCAGATATAAAGAGTACAGTCTATAAAAGCTGCTAATGATGAAGTTGTTCAATTAAATAATACTCACAAACATCACTAATGTTCAGTTCTGTAACTTGGCCATCATTCTGTTCTACAGGTCCGGGGGGTTTACCGCCGTCTGGAAACAAAGGAGATATTTATGGTCCTTACTTCTCTTGAATAGTGGAATAGATAGTGATAGCTTCAAAGATAGCTTGCAGGTTTGTTCTAGCATAGTGCAAAGCAACGAGAAATTTCAAAATTGACGGTACTCAATATTTTACCTCCTTTGGCCTGTATTATAAAACGAGATCAAGCCACAAGAATATATCGTTTTAATCAAAAATAAACCTAATATGATTGGTGCAATCGTTTTAATCTCGACTCAAAACTTGACTTGAACACTGACGTTTTAGGCGTCGTCCTAATTGGCGACGATCATACGAGCAAACGATGCGATTTCGTCGCACGATTGTGCTGATGTTCCTGTGCTCGCGCGATGACTTGCGAGCTTCAATTAGGACACTCTAAAGCGTTTTGTGTATTTAATCTCGTCGTGCGACGAAATCGCATCGTTTGCTCGTACGATCATCGCTAATTAAGACGACGCCTTAGAATACGGACCGTAATTGAATTTCGGAAAATTCTTTCTCTACCTGCCAAATTTGAATTTTATAGGTATAGTTGCTGTTTCGTGATTATGCATAAAGATTAGGCGACAATAAATTACCTTATGTGATAATTGTCTAAGCACTACTGAAAAGAAAGAAAACATTTAGTCCTCAAACAAAAGGGTACATGTATACAAACATAACACGAACTTAGAGACAGATAAGCCAAAAGAACATCTACAGCTAAAGCTATGTGGAATACTGATCTGCATTCTACTGTATTAAATATATTTAATGACCTAGTGACCTAGTGTAGAACATAGGTTCATTGGATACCATATAATATGTGCATGTGTACGTAATTGGTCACTTTAAGGCCCAATTTTACAAACGTCGAGTGACTTTACTTAGGACAGTTTGACAGATTCTTTATATAAATTACAGAGACATATTTATACCGTGTATAAGTGCTTATCCGTCGTTTGTATAATTGGGCCTAAAGAATATACTCAGGAAGTGAAGTTTAAAAGGGGGATCAAGATTGTTTTTCCAACGTGTATTATGAAGATTAAACTTACTCGTAAACGCTATTTAATTAATCCTGATTAAATGGTCAAATAAATAACGTCACCTTGCTGTCATTGTCAAACAATTGGACGTTATTTAAGTGGCCACCTAATCAGTTTATTGGGTAAATAACTTTTTATAAGTAAGGCGGTAAGTAATTAAAATGCTATCATACATGAATAGATTTCGGAGATATCGTTTGAAACAATTGTCGTCCTTTCTTCTTTTCCCTCTTCAAAACCCTAATGGGTGTAAAGTTTTTTTTGGTGTTGCAAGCGTCCATAGGCTGCGGTAGCCGCTTACCATCAGGCGGGCCGTATGCTTGTTTGCTAACTAAGTAGTATAAAAAAAAAATGTGTTCAAAGTCAAAGTCAAAGCCATTTATTCAATTTAGGCCCCAGAAGGGCACTTATGAAGGTCACATTTACTGAAGTTACCACCGGTTCGGAACTCGGCCTTCAACTGAGAAGAATCCGGCAAGAAACTCAGCAAGGTTACCCCTGGTGTTACCCCTAGTGTTACAAGCTTCTATAGGCTATTTGCCACCTAGTGGAAGTGATATAATATCCTAAGATCTATAGGTAGGTATAGTTGGACTTAGTTGCAACATTTATCCGGTAAAACGCTTTAATATCACGCCAACAACACGTTCCTAACGATGCTATAAAAGCTAAATAATAACAAACTATATCCTTTAGATCCATGTCCATTACCGGGAAAAAGGTTATGAATTTGATGCCAATTTTTCCCCGCGAAGAATTGTTATTTGTTATGAATTACGATGCACAGTATTGCACAGGCGCTTTCCTACTGCTGAGTACCGGTCACCGGACCGGCGCGGCCCACGCGCCCTCGTCACAGACGCAGTCTAGTCGGAGCTTCGCAGGCGCACCTACTAATATAATACAGCGGAAGTTTTTTGTTTTTTTCGTGATCTATGGTTTTTTTATTTGTTTAAACGGGTTAATCTCTGGAACTAACAGTCTGATTCGAAAAATTCTTTCACTAATAGGAAGCTATATTATCCCCAATGTTTATCCCGGGAACGCGGGTGCAACCGCGGGGATCAGCTATTTTAAGCTATTTGGACTGATATCAAGATTTTATTGTGAGTTAATTGTCTCTTAGCAATTGATAATTTTGCCAGGATTTCAATTTTAAAACGAATTGCTAGCATTTATTAGTATAGAATACACTAACAGTAATAATCTGGTTTGTGTATGTCATAACTAGCTTTTTGCTCGCGGTCTTACTTCATCGCAATCAATAAATAAAAAAAAAGGATTATATACCGTGTATGTTATGTTTTATTGATGTTTTTTCATTTGGAATCCAAAACTGTACCAAATCCATAAACAGGTACATTTATCGGTGCATGATGATTGATGAATTAGTGTGATAGGAGCAAAAATCATAAGCATAATACAGACACAAAATTCAATGTCTAATTCAAAGCGACCACGAGAAGATCGACATAATAGACTTATAATATTATGTCACTTTCACGTCATTGTAGAGGTCGCAAGACTCGCAAGTGTTTAAAGCAGTGGCCGTCAAACTGCGGCCCGAATAGAAGCAGCTAAGATAGTTACAATAATACAAGCGGTAACATAACAATGTGGTTGGCTTGTTGATGAAGTTATATATTTTTGATAACTAAAAAAGTAATTAAATATAATAAGCTAATTCCTAAACTTTACAATTACTTTAACCATTTAATGATATGATCGGTACCGAAATGATACGGACCATGTGCCGCCCAACTTTGTCAATTGGCTTTTGACCAAGTTTGACACCACTGGTTTTATACCAAGAATAAGGCGCTTGTATAAATTTTAATTGGCAAAAAAACCGCACATATCACAAACACACTTGCCGTCTAAAAATAATAATGATAATAAATGACATATATATTGTTTACTTTAGAATTTCTATGAATCGTAATCCCAGTCGGCGCGCGCGATACACAGGTCGTAGGTTATAAACAGATATGCTTTATTAGTATTTTTAAGATTTTTTTATGCGATAAGATCCTAGCACAGATTATATCTCCAACAGTTGTTTAAGCGCTCGCGCCTGGTTGATTGGGTTTGGAGTTGATTGGTTGGAATGGCCGCAGTTTTAATTTTCTTATTTTATTTTAGAGAGCTGTGCAGAAATCATGCGATTGATTTGCCTCTAAATGCCGTACAGATACTGAAAAGGGTTCATTTGAAAGTTCATTACAAATAGCACAAATAGAGTATTAGAGTTTCACTATTCATAAGTGCCTGTGAAGGCCTATTTGAATGAATAAAATTATTTCATTTCATTTCATTTCACCTATCAGTTCTATTATAATCTTACTGCCAAATACAAAAAAAGTTACATTAACGGCCTAGTTTTTGTGATAAATTAGAAAATTTACAAATGTTGGCAATTTTTGAAAAATGTTTTGCATTTGTGATTACTTTTAACACACACAAGTTAATAATTTAGTCAACATTCTTTTATTTAATGATAGGCGATATTACTTCCATTCAAATGAACCCCTACTTCAGTACCTATCTGTTCTGCATTTAGAGTGGCAAAGCAATCGCAATTTTTCTGCACAGCCATCAGCCATCTAAAATAAAGTAAAGCAATTAAAATGGCGGCCATTCCAACAGTAGGGGGTATGGATATTATTTGAAGATATTTTTATCGATATTACCTTTAACTTTACGATTTAACTTTATATACCTAACTAGCTTCTGCCAGCGGCTTCGCCCGCGTGGCCTAAAGGAAACAAATAGTTTCACAGAAAATTCAACCCCCGTTTCGGCTTTATAGGGGTGGAATTTCGAAAATCCCTTTCTTATTGGATACCTACACTTCACAAAGAACACCGTCCAAATTTAATATTATCTCTAAGACCAGCGGTTTAGGCTGTGCTTCGATATATCAGTCAAGTGAGTTCCCATACACAATTCCATCCCGCTTTTCATTTCTTCGAGGGTAGATTATCAATTTACCTTCGATTGCTGACGATATAGTCATAATGGCGGAATCGCTGGAAGCTTTGAACATCATGCTCAATGACCTCAACAGAGATTCCCAACAGGTAGGCCTCAAAATGAATATGGACAAGAAAAAAATTATGTCTAATGTTCATATTCCGCCAATGCCGGTGATTGTTGGGAGCACTGTTCCCGAAGTTGTAGACGAGTATGTTTACCCAGGACAAATTGTCCAACTAGGTAGGTCCAACTTCGACAAAGAGGTTAATCAAAGAATCTAACTCGGCTGGGCAGCGTTCGGGAAGCTACGGCATATCTTCACGTCCCGAATACCTCAGAGTCTGAAGACAAAGGTCTTCAATCAGTGCGTGTTATCAGTGACAGGCACCGCAATGAGGATATTCGTAGGAGAACGAAAATGACGAACATAGCTCGTAGTTAGTAAGCTGAAGTGGCAATGGGCAGGCCACATCGCTCGAAGAGCCGATAACCGCTGGGGAAGAAAGGTTCTCGAGTGGCGACCACGTACTGGAAAGCGCCGAGCGGGACGCCCTCCCACCAGGTGGACCGACGACCTGGTCAGAGTCGCTGGGCACCGCTGGATGCAAGCGGCCCCAAACCGTTCGAAGTGGAAGTCAATGGGGGAGGCCTATGTTCAGCAGTGGACATCCATAGGCTGATATGATGATGATGATGAGATTATCAAACGCTGTGACACATATAAATTAATTTTCAATCTTCAGTAGACTGTTTAGGAACACAAAATTTGAAGTTCCTAACTTTGAAACTGACGGACTTTCATACAAACTTTCATCCCCTATTTTATCCCTTTAGGGGTTCACAAAGAATACACCCTCTAAATTTCATGTCTCTAGGACCAACGGTTTAAGCTGTGCGTTGATATATCAGTCAGTCAGTCAGGACTTTGAATTTTATATATATATATTGTTTAATTTCATTGCTTGTTCCGTGTATTTTTTTACCGTGACATAAATGCAATGTTGTGTGTTGTCAAGCAAGAATAAATAATATTATCTTTCTCCTTTTTTTCAAAGATAAATAACTAGGAAGTGTTTTTCAATCATTGATTTCAATAAATTTATTTTAATTTCAGTAAGACACTGATATTTCATGGGTACAAAGCAAAATAACTAAAATTAAATTGGTGAGTAAATTTCAGGTTGAAAGCAAATTCGACCTTAAATAACTAAGGGGAAAGATAGAAATAATCAAAATCTTAATTTACAAAATTTTAAGATTCATTCAAACTTCATATAATTTAAACTATTATTAAATTTATCAGTTAATTATTAATTAAAGCTTAAATCGTTTTTTTTATTAAATCCAAAATTTGAAATCGCAAGACTTACTCAATTTTACCAAACACAACCACAGTAAGTTCGCTAGGAAAACCAATAAGGGCCTCCTCCTCCAATAAGGGGAGATCCCTTGAAGGAGGAGGCCCTAGACCGAGACCCTAACAAACAATCATACCTACCACTTAACATCTACGTCATATCATAAATATGTAAAAAATCTGCTTTAGCACCCACCTATATTAAATTCAAATTCAAAAATTGTTTATTAAATATGCCCTAATAAGGCACTTACGAACGTTACAATTCATTCTACCACCGGCTAGTAATAAACTTGAACTGATTTGAAACTCAAAAATAGTACTCATTAAATAGTGGTCCACAGGTAAAAAGCCATGACGATCAATGATATTATAATATCATTGATGACGATACTATAAAGATTCCTTGATTCACTACGGAACTGTAGCAAAAATACCTTGACGCTTTTCTTAATGGTTTCTTCTTAACAAAAAAAAACAAGTAAGTACATACCATCCAACAACAATAATAGCAGTACGCTTCTTATCATAAACATGCAACTATAATAATATAAGAGTTCATAATCCTTTCGCACTCATAGACGACATTTCTATAGAAACTGATTTAAAAAATCCCGCACCGCTTCCAAAATAATAGCGTTCGAAACACCGGTATACAAACAAAAAATACATACACTTGGACTTCCCGAGCTTCTTCGGTTTCTGATTCAAGTCAGTTACGAGGTACGCGAGATATTCACTCAGGCAGGTCAACACAGGCTGGCCAAGGACAGATTGTCGATGCACAGTCCTCAAAGTCGACATTATTAAGAAGTAAATAAATCGACCAGTAAGCCAAGGATAGGACTGTCTGTGACAGCGGCTCATACACAATTGATTATTGGATCGTGCCAGCCAGTATAAGGTCTAGATACGTAAGTGACTAAGATTGCCACGCGTTTTCCTTAAACAGCAAACGAAAATTGCAAATTGACTCTGCTCAATTAAATCATGTGTCATTTTGTTTATTGGTTTAATATTACGGAATGCAATATACATATTATGTATCTCTATAAAAATATTTTTGTTAATTTATCGCACGTGGATTAGTGTCATATCAATTTTTTTTATTTTTGAGCCCGTTTGCTCGTGAATGGAACGCGCGTTGATTAAAAAATTTAAAAAAATAGGTCGCGTAGTATGAGTTCGTTCCCTTAGCCTTATTCTACACGGAGGATCACATTCACACGGCTTTATTCATCTTATTCAAGATGCGACACCACAGCGAATACCAGGCTAGTGTCAATGGGTGATAGCCAGTTGGTCAAAATTAGATATACCTTCGATATCATACAGTCCCAGCATTTTATTATGTTACCTTCATTTCAAATGGTGTGTGTCAATAGCAAGCCTTTGAATCCGTTAACTTACGATCCTAAAGCTGATGGTGTTTAGAGTGACAAACGCGACTATATTAGCTCTGCGAGTGAATATAGTCGCGTTTGTCATCCTAAAATGGTAAATAACTGCCCGCATCCGCTTATTTCCGACCCCTGGTTGATTTGATGCAAATGACCTCTAAAATGTAGCCCCTTTCAAGGAACAGGTTGACTTTCCCTGCCACCCCGTATAGAAGATAGATATATAGATAGATAAATCAATTGATCTCAAGATCAAACGGTCAACCGTTCATTAAATAATATGTACCGTTAATCTTGTATAAAATATTGAATCCAATGAATTGATTTAGCTACAGTTTAGGAAACATTATGATAATTTAATCAGATGCAAGTGGCGTGGAGCCAACTTCTAATGCCTATATATGCATAGTTACAAACAATGAACGGGTACTTCTGATGAAAATCTCTGATCTTTGCCTAC
Source organism: Polyploca ridens (assembly GCA_951394255.1). Classification (NCBI taxonomy): domain Eukaryota; kingdom Metazoa; phylum Arthropoda; class Insecta; order Lepidoptera; family Drepanidae; genus Polyploca; species Polyploca ridens. The sequence goes on from OX596251.1 coordinate 17,485,334, forward strand.
CTCAAGCCACTTTAGGAATAGTTGATACATTAACATTTTTCTCTAGGCAATGTTGATTTATTAATTCTAAGTATTTTGTAAAACAGTGTTTATTGTAATTAGTTGTTTACTTTAGAACTTGCCGTTTTATTATGCAGTTAATAAGGTACTATAAGATTATCTTTATATATTAAATTCTTCTGCACGTGTGTATGTCACTGAACTCCTCCTAAACGTCTGGACCGATTTGAATGAATATTTTTTGTATGCGTTTGGGTGGCGCCCTGGATGGTTTAGATAGGGTAGGGTAGGATAGAGTAGGGTAGGTATCGAATATTGCAGAACTCTAGACTGCTTCTGTGTGCACAGTAGTGAATGCAGAACGCAGAACTCTAGAACTCTCTCTTTGTGGGATTGGCGTCTTAAGTAAACTTTAGATCACAGTCATGATTACAACTTGTACTCGGCCATCATTAATATAGGATGGGTCATGGGACCCATTTCCTAGATTATGTATGTTTTACGAACACTTATACAAAAAATAAGGTCGAAAGCTCAATAATCGGGTTAAAAAAAATTGACTTATTACCTACTATTTAGCATCTTTAGTAACGATAATACTTCTCAGAATTTCATAAGTGGGTGGGCAAGTACCTATTGTGATAGGCGCATGCGCCCTGAATTATAATGATACCATTTCTACATTATGTTTGTTTATTTTTCGAGGGCTACTATGTACATACAATTGCCTCGGACAATGCTGTGCGGGCACACCGCTCGCAGGTGTCCTTAGTTCTAACTTGTGTTACTAGATGGCGTTATTATGTTTATTTATAGATTCCCGTTCTACGTCCGTCATTGACTTGTTGACTTGGCGGGAAAGGAAAATGATTACAGTACCCAACTGATATGGCGCGTCGTGAATCTTCGTTCGAAAGTATGGCTCCGAAGATTAACGAAAGAATTCTTAAAACTTACAATCAACCTTAGATCACTACTATAAGGTTCATAATGCACTGCAGCTGTTAGTTTTGTCTCACTCGCAAGTCACGCCCCTCTGCACGGCGCGCGCTAACATGGCGGCAGCTGCCGACCAATAGCGATTCCCGCGCTTTGAAAATGTATCTACTGCAAAGGTACATCGGTAAGCCATATTAGTTGGGTACTACTGTACACTTTTTTGTAGTTAATGGTTACGTAAGCATCTATCAATTTGAGCTGGTAAGTGGTTACGTGTAGTAGGCCTTTTAATTATTTTCTTAGGCATAGCTTAGTGTTCCATCATAATCAGATTAGCTGTGATATGTTATATATTAATAGGTTGTAGAATCGCATTCTCTCGGGCGGCTGCACTGTGGGAGTAATCATAACCCTGCCGCTGCAGTCGCAAGACTTTTACAATGCAACCCATGATTTTATTGAATATAACGGCCACTGGGCAGTGTAACGCTTGTTATTCACACACAGCGCAATGATTTAAGGATAAAAACGTTCTCAAAGCAACCTCTACCGAATCATAATCCTTGCAGTGGTTCTAGAGTTGTAAGCAGACTTACGGAGAGACTGAGACCTAGTATTTACTAGCTAGGTACCATGTTCACATCCCCTATTTCACCCCGTTAAGAGTGCGTACAAAGCCAGAAAAATATGGCAATGTCGGATGAAACAAACTTATGTCTAATCTTCGCGTGGCATGAGACGGAGATAGCGTGTTTCGCGGAACAAAAATGAACTAAACGCTTCTTATCTAAATAACTCGTAAAGTATAGAATATTTTAAAAAATCGTTAGTAGCAGCCCTAGGTCATATGTTAGTGATATTATTTATCGATTTTTTGTCTTAATTAGATACACCATGAACGAATAAAAACTAAATTTCATTATTATTAGAGGTAGCTTTGTGATTTTTTTCTATCGAGGAAATTTCATTCCATTATGTTTTTGCTCAAATAGAACCCTCACGTATAAAATGAAAATACCCATAATTTTTTTTTTATTTTAAATGCTATTTACTTGGGTACATTTCAATTCTAAGATATGTTATTTTGCTTTATACGCACTCTTAACGGTTGAATTTATAAAAATCCTTTCTTAGTCCACTTCTAGGGTAAGTAGTTTAATGTAGTATACCAGTTTCTGGTTTCCATAGTACAAGCTCTGCTTGGTATGGGATCAGATAAGAGTGAAAAAAAAGTGTACTCTAGGAGCTGAGATTACAGAACAAAAGGCAGATAGAGCGCGCGGAACACGGGAGTGAGGCCAAAAAAGCAAAATACAAATTGAAAACACATGTAATACCTGGTTGCTATGTTTAACCACAGTTTATTAATAAAGAAGTGTTGTTTGCTAAATAAAGTTTGTTAAACAAAGCAAATACAAATTGGAGAACGAATACCAGGTATCTGATTTTGAATTTGTATTTGCTTTGCCTTTTTTCTGTAATCTGTGTCTAGGAATATTTCCTGCAAAACAAAATCTTTAGTCCTCTCAGTAGTGGGTTGTCTATAAGTCAGTCAGATAGTGAGATGTAGATAGATGGAACTTTGTACTTACACAAATCGTGATATTACCAAAAAAACATGTTTAGTTTTATGAGTAGATAACATTAAAGCTATAAATTAATTCCTGGATCTTACAACGTTCCAAACAATAACATTGTGAATATAAATAATGAACAAAAATGACCTGACACGATAACTTTACAAATTATCTTATTTTGTTGCTATACCAAGAAGTTAAACTAAATAAAATCTAAGTGCGAGCCTGTGACTCTCACACCAAGGGTTCCGTTCCATAATTATACCCCATTTAAACTTCCGATTCGGCCTTTTTTGCAAAGAAAATAATAAGTAATATTTAATTTTATTTCATTTGTTATTTGCAATACGTTTGCGTAAGCCTGGGTAAGCAATTAAAACTATTCTAAATTTGAAACCAATAGCATTCGTAGTTGCTAAAATATACCGCTGTGACAGACGGAACATAGTCGCATCACTACTCACTACGGTTCCTTTTTACCTTTTTGATTCGGAAACTTCAAAAGAGGTAATATTTTGTAAATTTGAGGTAATCTCGGGGGTGATATAGGAAGAGTAACATAATGCAAAGACTATTTCCTGTCTGTTTGCAACACGCTACATCAAAACTAAGAACGGACTTCATATAACTATACAAAAAAAAAATAGGGTTTTCATAAGTAAATGGAGCTTTATTTTATCGAAATCGACTGACGGGAAAATAGGGGTATATAATTTATCATAATACTAGTTGCGCCCCGCGGTCTCACCCGCGTACCCGAGGGATATCCTACCCTACCCTACCGATAAGGTTTCTTTAATTTTCTAATTTTCTACACAACTTTCAAAAAATTATTTTCCTTAAGAACCATCTCCAGAGTATTAGAAAACATTAAAAAAAATATGAATGAAATCGGTAAAGTCGTTCTCAAGCTATGGCGTGACCAAGGGAAATAGGGATTCATTTTTATACATAGAGATTTACTAAAGTAACTAATTAAGCTATTAGTGGGTATTTACATTTGAAAAAAAAATGCAGAAAAACCGTTAAAATGATAGAGGCAAGGGAAAACAAAATAATTAAATGAGTAAAAAAATTCAAGATGCGGGATAAGCTAGCTGGTTACAATAGTGTACTACGGCGATTATGAGCAGGAAAACGAGCTCATTTGAATGTAAATATTCTTCAGTAAAACCAACAATCAGTCCTGTCCTGTTACATACAGTCAGCCCGCATTGACTTTACAGCGATTGTATAACTGTGTTTAAATAACGCATTGTTTGTTGGTTTTTCCTCACTTTTCTGAGGCCAGTTTGAAAATCTATACATTTTTTTTATAAAAGAACCGATTCATCCTGAATTTTTAACGGTATTATCTATGTCCAGGCCGCATGTCGTGGGTTCGATTCGCATGTGTGCATGAACATTTTTTTTTATGGTTTATAGGCCGGTGTTAGACCGTAATCTCACCATGGTAAGTGATGATGCGGCCGAAGGTGGTAAGCACACAAAGCCTAGCAGGAACTGGCTCTCAAGTGCAGCTATCGGAACACACCGAAAGGTGCTTGGCGACAGATTTTCAACTTGAGGGTGGTAGCCAGCCAGGCGGGTACTACAAAGTACCCCACCACCGTGCTATGGTTTCCTCAACGTGTTTTCCTTCACCGAAATCTCAAGCTCATTATAGGATTCGAACCCGGGACCTTCATCTCAGTATCCGACGTCTCACTACCACTGAGCTATCATCTGTATGTCCTGAGTCTGGGTGTAATTATGTATATTAAGTATGTACTTACAAACAAAAAGTAGTATTTGTATTATATATCAGTTATCTGGTTTCCATAGTACAAGCTCTGCTTAATTTAGGATCAGATGACCGTGTGTGAGGAATGTCCCAGGATATTTATTTTATTTATTCGTATTGTTCGCACGGGGTTTTTTTAAGGATGTGAAGAAATTTTTACTGGGTCTGGAACGTGCGAGTGATATCTCTACCCTGGTGTTCCAAGTGTCAATAAGCAACGATAACTGCTTACCATCAGGTAGGCCGTATGGCTTGATTGATACCTTAGTAAGTAGTATAAAAAAAAGGTCAAGTGCGAATTGGACTCGCATTCAAAGGGACGTTTTTTGTATCATTGAGATACAGCTCACTGACAGACAGACAGCGGAATCTTAGTAAGCAGGAACTAAGTAAAAAGTCCTCATCATTTTCTTCCATCATTGTTTTTTTGGACTCCCTGGTATCTCGATGGATGAAAGATGACAGAAATAGGAGTCACTGATCTGAATTTTAATTTTGATTATGTATTTTGGCAATAATAATGTTATATCCATAACACACACATATCAATTAACTTTATTTTAACAAAAAAATAATAACGCTAAAACATATTGTTATTTTACAGCTATTTTTAAACAAATTATCGTAAAATGCAATTGATAAACAAGCTTAGTATTATAATGAAAATTTTAATATAAAATAATGGTGAAATCTTTTTTTTTTTTTTTTCTATATTGTTTAGTTTTGCGGCGGCAGCGTATAAATTCGATAAATTCGATAGAAAGTATTAAAAAGGTTATTTAAATGTATTTTAGATTTTTTATTATTATTACTGTTTAGGAAACTTATTTATTTCTGCTGTGTTAAATGCTGCTCACTGTTATAATTACTTTATATTTAATTTTAGCATATTGTTTTTTTTCTAATTTTTAAGAGCATCCATTCTGTAGCAGTGGCGTCCAAACGTCAACTAAGGTTGCCGTTGAAAATCAGCGTTGTGGCTTAATACCACAACAATATTGCTGAGCGGTTACCCTTTTTTGGCAGTATAATAAATTATTTATAATTAGGTATGTATTAGCATAGTTGATTGTTTTACTGTCAAATAAAAAGCTATTCTATTCTATTCTTCTAATGATCACATATATTTTATAATCATGATTAAAATTTTCACAAAACTCTGGATTTAAAAGGACAAAAAGACTCGCTTAAAAGCAGCAGTAATAAATTACAGTTTTAAAAAATAATTATGGTGACTAAAAAATAAATTACAGTTTAAAAAAACTAAAAAAAAACACGCTTTAAAAATCCCTGCACTAAAAAGTGTTAAATAATTATAAAATTGAAACTAAGTACATCTCTGTCTATGCCGTAAGGGCCTAAATGTAAGCAATTATTTGAGTTATTCATTGTTTGAGTTCAGTATAGAAATAAATAAATAAATCCTGGGACATTCCTCACACACGGTCATCTGATCCCAAACTAAACAGAGCTTGTACTATGGAAACCAGATAACTGATATAATACATATACTACTTTTTGTTTGTAAATACATACTTAATATACATAATTACACCCAGACTCAGGACACACAGACATGTTCATGCACACAAATGCATGTCCTGTGTGGGAAACGAACCCACAGCCGCGCCAACTAATTCAATAATAGTCCACTAAAATATTACACATTTGCTTTAAAAATCTGTTTGGCATCAAATCCATGCAATACAAAAAGCTAAACCAGATTTCAGCGATGGAGGTCAATTTGAAGACATATTTATTAAAATTAAATTTCTTCGAAACCACAGTAAAAGTGTATAACCAGCAGTATCCAAATTATAACATCCATGGATGGACTACAAGAAGAAATCAAAACTACTTGTTTTGTTAAGTACCATACATTAATTTTTAATTAAAAAAAAAACTATTCGCTAAGCTAAACTAAGAAAGGTCATGGCCGAACCTGGCGTGATAACCCCAGTGCGATATCACCCTATCGAGCTTTGTGATAACGATGCTCGGTCGGACGGTAGCGGCTAGCGGTCACTCCCCGAAGGGTCATTAATACCATTCGTCAAAAAAATGTGCGAAAGGATCATGATTTTTGGATCATGGACCAGTGACTCCCAGCATAAGCTATTAAAATGTCAATAAAATTATCCCACGAATAGCCATGGCCGCCCTCTTGATACTTACATCAATCAGCATGTTTATCAATAACTTATAATACATTTGATTAGTTTTTTTATATCTTATTTCCTTGTTGCATTTTATATTATTTCTCAGTAGTTACATAGCTGTTTAGCTAATTACATATTCAGTGAATGATAATTGCCGACGATATAGACCATACAAATGAATCGATGATTTATTCCGAGCAAAGCTGAAGATTTATTGGTCGAATCACGCACGTGGGCAATGTACAAATATTTATGTGGAATTCGCTGGCGATCAATTCCTCGTGGGCGGAAGTGGAGCAGACTACAAAAGAGAGATTTAAGAATCATTAGATAATATGGGGTAATATTGACATACAAGAACAAGTATAAAATTGAACGCGGTACAAGAAAACTAGCTTTTAACAAAAAAATCGATAAATAATATCACTAACATATTACCCAGGGCTGCTACCAACGATTTTTTAAAATATTCTATAGTTTACGAGTTATTTAGATAAGAAGCGCTTAGTTCATTTTTGTTCTGCGAAACACGCTATCTCCGTCTCATGCCCCGCGAGGATTAGACATAAGTTTGTTTCATCTTACATTGCCATATTTTTCTGGCTTTGTACGCACTCTTAATGATAAAGACATAAATAATACTGACTTCCTTGTAGTAGCTGCATTTAAAAAGCTCATTGATAATGATAAGTTAATCCTAACTAATCCTAACTAATATTATAAATGCGAAAGTAACTGTCTGTTACGCTTTCCCGCTTAAACCGCTGAACCGATCGCGATGAAATTTAGCATGCATATAGCCTATGGTATGGAGAAGGACATAGGCTACTTTTTATCCCGGGAACGCGGGTGAAACCGCGGGGGACAGCTATAACCTATAAATCTATTATCCAATACTGAATGTACCCTGAATGTGTTAGGGCCGCGACTTCTAAGGCTTGCAATACACCTAATCTAAGTCGATAATAAACCTCATATGAGGGGTCACACCCCACGAATAGCAGCCATTTTTTTTTACACTAGCTTCCTGTACTATCATCCTGTATAATATGCTGTCAAATCGGGCCTATCAGATCTTGCCGACTTTAGCGACATACTTTTTATCTGCTTTTTCGAAGATTTTTAAACTCCCTCCTTTTCAGAGATAAATTCAAGGAACATCAATACAAAGTTAGATGACGGACGTAATGTCTTGTCCAATTCTTAGCTTTGCATGATAAGCACCTCGCTACCACATTAGTAAGCATTATCATAAATTAAAGTAAATAAACAGCACGTGACGTCACTGCTACGTCACAATCACGACGTGCGACCAATGCGATACCGCTAGGTTAGTTAGACCAGTTAGACGGTAAATTTTTGCTTGACATAGAAAATGTTTTAGGAATGTTGTTATTATTCCCAATGTTCTTAATTTCACAAGTCTTCCGAATTACACATTGTGCATGTTGTACATTTGCGTATTTGTACTTTATCGGCTTTACTCATAAACGCTATTTAACTAAATCTACTGAATAAATGGTCAAATAAATAACGTCACCTTGCTGTCATTGTCAAACAATTTGACGTTATTTAGGTGACCACTTAATCAGCTTATTAGTTAAATAATGTTTTATGAGTAAGGGGGTATGTTGCTACCTATAGGCATTAAAAAATCCGCTACCTAAGTAATGAACTTATTTTTTTTTTGTAGTTTCTTAACTGAAGATTAAGAACCATCATACAAACAAAAATCATAAATATTTAATTTGCATATTAAAACTATTTTAATAATTAATATTATTATTATCATCAATCTATTTACCAAATTGCATTCAAAATCATCCATTATGTTTGTCATGATGTCACTTCAACATACATTAAGTGCCCTCCTACGGCCAAAATTGATTAAATTGCTGACTCTGAATCAGATTTGAAATCTTCTAGTCAAGTAATAAAAGTATTTTCACTAGATCATAGCATCTTGGTAGTTGATGAACTCCCTTGACCACATAGTTCATAAAAATAGCTTGATACCAGTTACAGTAGTCAGATTGATCTAAAAATGTACCTTATTGCTATAAATATAAGGTGATAAGTTCACAATGTGGTACAAACCTGTTTAAAATGTGGTTAATTAAATAATAATTTTGATGAACCTTATTGTAGAGCAGTAAGGTTCATATTCATATCACTGTTGCTTCTGTCACAGTTATGAAGATATTTTATATGAACTATAGTTAAATTGTATAGACATGTTATTAAAGTTGAAGTCTATGGGGATTTATTGTTCTGAGACATACATCTGTTATTTCAAACTTTATAGTGTTAGCAATACAGTGCAATTCTTTATAAAATGGGTTTGTGCATCCGCGAATGCACGCAACGTGGGAATCCACCAATAGATTAAACATTATGGTTTTATGAGTTCAATGTTTACACATCTTTTTTATTATATAATTTTTCAGATCATAAAAGATGCATAGTCATGATAAGTAATTAATTTAAATTATAGGTAGGTCACAAAATGATGATTAAAATATCCTGGGACATTCCTCACACACGGTCATCTGATCCCAAACTAAGCAGAGCTTGTACTATGGAAACCAGATAACTGATATAATACATATACTACTTTTTGTTTGTAAATACATACTTAATATACATAATTACACCCAGACTCAGGACATACAGACATGTTCATGCACACAAATGCATGTCCTGTGTGGGAATCGAACCCACGGCCTGCGGCGCGTAAGGCGAACCTTAACCAACTGCGCCAACTGGCCCGTCGATGATTCAAGATTTGTTCCAAACAATTTGGCATGGTAATCTAAATTAAGTTAACAAGCATCTGGATAACAGAAGACTAGCAAAGTTATAAATAGATACTTATAGGTATCAAGCATCTTTCTTTTTATGCACTTGGAAGCAAATAAAAGAAGAATAAAGTTTTGTTGTTATTGTTATTTATGATACAATTCATTTCTAGAGATATGAATGGCATTTTAAAAACATTTTGTTTAGATATTAAAAATAATGCCAATTTTGCCAAAAAGTTGAGAATAGTGAATTTGTGACATTCAAACGTCTACTATAGATAATTGAGTTTTGAATCGGGGTAAAAAATTAAAAGGATAAGAGCACCATCTTTAAATTCAGCTTTTTGTACCAATTTTTAAAAGCCTTTGAGGATAAAGTGATGAGTCTAATTTGTCTCTTCAAGCAGACTATGTTTGTAACAAATCTCATGAAGCACATACCAGGAATGCCAATGAAGGACTTACATATCAAGAATCTCAAGCAATTTAGAGCTAAACTGCAACAAAGTAACTGCTGCTTTATTCAAGACAATGGGGAAGTGCATATGTGGAGATTTTAATCTAAATGAGACATACATGAATTCTTATATGGGCACTCCTTCATGGCGGCACTCTTTCTCTTAAATCTATGAAGCAGATATTTGCTTTATGCTTTAATCTAAAAATTCATGATAATTACAATTTTTGACTCCAACCTTAGTTGATAATCGTAAGGAATGGGATTGATTGGTGTATAATACTGAGAACAGACAATTCAGTCTGCGACTGTAGCATTTTTTTAAAATGTGGGTTGTAAAAAAAATAGTGCTGGTTTCAGTCTTCATTTCTTTTTGTTTTTATGGCTATCTTGATTAGACTTTTTAATATTTAAAAAATATAAATTGTAACGTTAGTAATGATTAAAAACAGCTATAAGTATAAGCCCTTAAAAGTTACAACTATAGTAATATGTATTACAGCAACATTTTACCTGTTTTAGTTTACTGTACATACAAAGTTTTGTTTGATGGGAATTTGCATACAGCAGCTATTAAATATAATTAGGTACTTAGCAATCAAGTTTTAGATTAAAATAGTTTTTTTTATTTTTTTTATTTATCTAATAGCAGTAATACTCTTATGTAATGGACTAAATTCAAATAATTTGTTGTATGGTGGTACGGAATCCTTCATGTGCAATTCCGACTCTCATTTGCGTGGTATGTTTCTCCTAATTTTCTAATAATTATGAGTCAAGTGAAGTTTTAGCTTATTGACATAGAGGCATGACCGTGTGGAGTATACACCTACCTATTTCTAAGATTTTATGTTTTGAAAACATCTTTTTATTCAGTAATGTGTGAACCTGCTCCTTAGGCTACTCTCTGAATGAAAGTTCATTCACATTTGTTTGAGATTTGCGCTAGTAATGACTGGAACATTTGTAAAGAAGTAGACTTTAGGACAAGGGCTAAATAGAGTTGATGTGAAAGATAAGTCAGTGGAGTGCTACCATTAAGAATGCATCAAATCTTCTGATATGATGTTTTGTTTATTAAATGTAAGTCTCTGATACAAATGATATACAAAGTATTAAACAATGAAATGGAAATGGACTTACAATCTATATTCTTACACATATAGCAACTAAATAATATAAACAATAAGAAAGTAAATGTTACTAAAATAGAACAATTAATATGATAGTGCATAGTATAATTACCTTTTTAATGTAGCAATAAATTAAGACCACAGCATTGCAATAACCAAATGAATATTTAAAGCAAACTACACCAATATCCACGGACAGTGTGCGGCCAGCTTTTGGGATATTTATAGAACTACACTCAACCACCGAGCTAACTAGCACATACAGAATGTAAGCTATAGTATTGGTACTGACTAGGACTGGCTGAAATGCACCGAAACCTGACCAGACCTGGCCGCATGATATGAGACCTTTGCTCCAAGTATGTACACATAAAAAGGAAATATAACGTGCAGTGCTAGGCGCAGGTGTCAATTTGTCAATCAACGAAAACTATTAAAGGGCAACATGCATGTTTGTTTTACACGGTTTACCTCCGTTGTCCATGGCACTTTATTACGAATTTGTCTCGGCCGCGGACACTCACAGCGGTCCTTCCGCGCACGACAATATCAAAATGCACATTTATTTTAACTTCGTCATAACTCAGGCGACTTTTAACACTTCCCAGTTTCAGAATGTGTCCCGCGGTGGAATTTGTACGCACTCAACCTCACTTTCAACTTATTCCCGATTATAAAAATAAACAACACGATCGAATTCACAAATTGTAAACTAATAACGTACCTCCAGCATGAATGATCCTATAATAATAACTGTCTCTTCGCTCTCGCTCGTCCGAGGAAACTAGTTAGGTATCAAGGTCTCGTCTCGATCACAGTGTCCACTTCCAAGAATCGACAAAGGTTATGTCGCGAACTCCGACACACTCAGATTCTCATCACGAATAAGAAACGGTCTACGGCGACTTATTATTTTGATGAAAATCAAATTATTTCCAAGAAATTAAATTGAACCGAAGTTACGCTAGCACTTCAATGAGTGAACGTCAAAAAACTGATAAAAGATATCTGTGTGCGTGCCGACCCGACGTCACACTGCAAAAGACTGGCGTTGATTGGATGCGGGTATGTCACATGGACATATTGTGACGTATACGGACGCAGCGCATGCGCACTGCGAATTCGAAACTTTTTTCGCGAGAGCGAATGAAACACCTGCACAAAACGTATTTGCTGTTTCATTGATTGGATTCAAAGGTGTAATTGCCGCGAAAATAAAAATACTGCTAGTGCAAGACTATTATAATTACATAGTTATTTATTTTACTCTTTATCGTTTCAAATTTAATCAAATGAAATAAATAATAATCCTACGAGGTCGCACGGCGTACCTCAAGGGCTGAATACATACATACAAGACAAGGCCTAAATAGGTATGTACGATACCTAGCACAAAAAATACAAAAGTGTAGGTACCTAGTAGATTACAGGAAAGGTCAAAGGATGATAGGATAATAAGATGAGTCACACACAAGGCTTTATCCGCGATGCCTTCATTACAGGCGCGCGTGGGTGTTTCAGAATATTTCAGTAGTAGGTTTGGAAGTGAGTCATCGCGTTAAGCACATCGATATTGTTACAATCGGCTCGATCTTTCAAATGGAGAAAACGTAACGATCGGGAATAGGATTATGGTACGGCGGATTGTTTCATGGCTGTGAAAATAAAGTTCCATCAAATAAGTAAATTTTTTGTTAGAAAATATTATTAAGGCGGGACCATTTACCAAATATTTATGACTAGCTGTCCCCCGCAGTTTCACCCGCGTTCCCGGGATGAAAAGTAGCATATGTCCTTCTCCATAGGCTATCTGCATGTCAAATTTCATCGTGATCGGTTCAGTGATTTAGGCGTGAAAGCGTACCAAACAAACTCACATTTGCATTATTATTAATGCGAAAGTGAGTTGTTTATGGTATGGAGAAGGTCATAGGCTACTTGTTATCCCGGAAACGCGAGTGAAACCACAGGGGACAGCTAGTTTATTATAATTTTAAATGAAATGAAAAAAAAAACATGACAAATTAATTTATTTCCACCAGAACGCACAGAATAATAATAATTAAATTTTGTTACCTATTACAAGCTGTCCCCCGCGGTTTAATTACGAAGCGACTACGTAGCGCCTAATAAATCGAGAATACTTTATAATTTCGACTCAATACCTATTACTTATTAAATTTAAAAGTAATGTATAGTAATATTAAATTCATTACTATTTCAAGCAATTTTCCTGTAAGCTATCAATGCAGCGATAATTTTAGAAAGTTTATTTAGTCTATGACCGTGAGTCACAGATGGCGGCGTAGTGACGCGCCCAGCATTGCGTGAGGCGCCGTAGTTCCCGCCATTTTCCCTCGACTCAAACTTCTATATACCGAATACTTTACCACCCTTTGAAAATTATGCAGCGCTACGCGCTACTCATATTACGCAATGATATTATAAGGGTGTATTTATTTCATTAAAAAAAAAAGTATATGTCCGTCCAGTGCATCCGGGTAATTAAGTACGAAAGATTTTTTTAGAGTCGCACTTGGCACATTATAAAGAATAGTGGGCGGAGCATAGAAATAGAATATTCTATTTCTATGGGGTGGAGCTACTGCTACCAACTTAGGTCACTTTGTCTCCTTGAATAATAATTTGTAGGGTAGGTATAAGTATAGAGAAAAAGTTCAGTTTCAGTGTAAAATACCTACATTAGAATACCTAGTTAAATTGCTATCGCGTGTATGATAGGCACCAGTGAATATACGGTTTTTATTGTCTTAAATATCTTCGAAATTTATAAGTATATAAGTGTTTCAAAACATAATGAATTTTCATTATAAAAGAGCAATTCCCGAATGACATTTAAAAGTGAATTTATTGAGATAAAAAGTAGCCTAGTCCTTCTCCATACCATAGGCTATCTGTACCTCTACCATGAGTTTTCTACACTAACGTAATCTACACACGCTAGCAACTACGGTGAATATTTTGTATAACGAGCACCGCCTCTAGTAGATACTTTTGGAAGCATTTCATAAAGAAAATTCCAGAAAACTCATGGTAGACGTACTGTATAAAAAATAAGGATGAAATCGGTAAAGTCGTTCTCAAGTTATGGCGTATGGAAATAGAGATTCCATTTTGGTATAGATTTATTGTCGAAAATATGTTTCGGTATTCTCATTCTCTTATTGAGTAGTAATAATGAATTGGCAGAAATTAACGGAATAGGTATCCGTATCAGCCAAATGCACCTGTTATTTGTTTCCAACCTAACTATTAGGTTACAAGTTCCCCGTAATTATTTCCTTAGTTAATTATTTTATTTCAACCGAAATAAGGACTTCTATACATCGCGAGCATTTGATACCATGTTTTATTTTTATTGGATTTCACTGGTTCTTATGTCAAAGACAGCAAACAGCTAGCTGTGCTACCTAGAGGTGTTATAGTAGGCATACGGTGGCAAAACAAAGCTACCTACTCTACATATTAAAAGTGGACAAGTGCGAGTTGTACTCGCGTGGAGAGGGTTCCGTACAAACTTAACATGTTAAACATTGTACTTGACATGTACTCCTATGTGCTATATAGAAGTGGAAATTTGAAACGGGTCAGTAAGGAAAGCTACCTTCAGGTGAAAAATTGTGTGTTTCACTCACAAAAACTCGCACTAAAAAACAAGCAGCTTGGCATATCAAATAAATATTGCATTACACTGTGTTAAAATAAACTTTCCTAACTGTAGGTATGGGAAAAGTTTTTTCGATTTGTGACATTTCTAGTACCCACATCTAACATGTTACATGGCCCATAAAGCCTTTTGATCCTTGTTGGAGACAGGATGGATGAAAATCAAAATCAAAAAGTATTTATCATATTATATTTAGGCCCTGATAAAGCACTTATTGACTCTACGATGAAATGAGCAGATGAATATATTTTCGCCGTTTTCTCCCTGAGGTTTTTTTTTTACAAAATCTATGCCGATATCAATAACTCAAAAAGTAAGGGATAGTCTCCTAAGACCATATTCGCGTTGCTTCAACCCTTAAAGTGGCTATTCTTACTGACCCGACTCAAATTTCCACCATGTGTACAATCTTTTAAGGCGATGATAGCTCAGTGGTAGTAACGTCGGATACCGAGACAAAGGTCCCGGGTTCGAATCCTACAATGAGCTTGAGCTTTCCGTGAAGGAAAACATCGTGAGGAAACCATAGCACGGTGGTAGGGTACTTTGTAGTACCCGCCTGGCTGGCTACCACCCTCAAGTTGAAAATCTGTCGCCAAGCACCTTTCGGTGTGTTCCGATAGCTGCACTTGAGAGCCAGTTCCTTCTAGGCTGTGTGCTTACCACCTTCGGCCGCATCATCACTTACCATGGTAAGATGGCGGTCAAACACTAAAAGGCTTTCTGAGGTACGGAACCCTAAAAACAACAAAATTTAAACAATTACAGGGTATTTGAGTGACACAGGCAT
The DNA here is from genome assembly GCA_951394255.1 of Polyploca ridens. NCBI lineage: Eukaryota > Metazoa > Arthropoda > Insecta > Lepidoptera > Drepanidae > Polyploca > Polyploca ridens. The sequence continues at coordinate 17,500,661 of OX596251.1, forward strand.
GTGTCACACACTCACACAGCGAGCCGGGGTGGCGGCGAGGGCGCTGCCGGCGACGCACCGGCTGGCGCCCTAACTCGGCGCCCGACCCGGCGCCCGACCCGGCGCCGCACGCGACCACCCTTACAAAACAACCCTTTATAATTCCTTATCAAGTGTTACTGTTAAGTTTTTCATGACCTTGGTGTATTTTTGGAAGGGTTTCGCTAATAATAGAGTAACTTTTTTAGGGAATTTGTTGACTTTGAGTGTTATTTAAGAAAGCTTTGTTATTAGAGACTTGCAAATCTTTGTTATTAGGAACTTTGTAAATATTGAGGATTGGGCAAATTGTACTTACGACATTACTCTGGCGAAATAAAGAATTTCATTTCATTTGATTACTTACTTTGATGCCGAATATGCCGATATACACATAGTGATAGAGTGACATATACCTACAGTTGACAACTAGGTTTTTATACAACTAAGGTAGCAAACGCATGCGGCCCTATACGCCTGATGGTAAGCGGTTACCGTAGCCTATGGACGCTTGCAACACCAGGGGTATCACTCGCGCGTTGCCGACCCTGCAGAAATCTCTTCAGATCCTTTTTGAACCCCATGCTGTACTCCCTTGCGAAAACCACTACTTAGGTACCTACTTACTTAAGTTGACAAAACCAACATTCATCATTGCTTACTTCTTCTAGGTTGGTCCCCGACAATTCGAATTGAATTTTTCATCCAGATACCTAAGTTAATACCTAGGTAGCAAAATTCTTAAAAACAAGCTCACAATACGACCAATTTGGCGCATTCAAATCGTGTTGTAAAGGGATTGCATTGTAAGCCACGTGGCTTGGCATACAGCATGTCCGTAGTCGATTGGCTGGTTGCCTTCAACAGGTGACTGAACGAGACTACACGCTATATCTGACTCTATAACACTATGGTTAGACTGCTCGCTGGCACTCGTCCAAAGTGTAAATTGTATATTAGTTTGGGAAGCTATTGATAGCAAAGCGCTGTTAATTCAGCCGGACCTCTAGGCATGTCTTGGCACGAGTTATTTGGCGCAGTTAAAGATTTACCTATTCAATTAAATGCTTGTTTTGTTTACTCTCTGCATATCATAATGTTATGCTTTTGGACACGCCATTAGCAGATAATATAGGTACTTTACGATATTATTAGCAATAGGTGCTCTCTCTAGCTAAATCAGAATCAGTAACAAGAATTTTAAGCGACCATTAATTTTATGAAGTACCTACCTATAGTTAGAAAGCAACAGCGTCATTTAGGGCAGCGCAATTTGGTAAGAATCGATCATGAAAAAGATCTTTAGCATCACCGCGGACATTAAAATTATTTTTGCAAGATTATTTTACCGTGGGTATAATGTCCACATATTCATAACAACGAATTGAAAAAAAAAAGTGCGTTAATGAACCGTACACGTAGCCTAAAAACATAAAACCTACATACACAATTATCAAAAATAACAATAATACAGACAGTTTATAAAAATAGAAAAACAAAACTTGGTTCCAATTTCGAATCATTAAAATCTATGTCACTGCGATCTTTCAGTATAATCATCAAAACCTACATTTTCAAAGCTTTTTTCGTAACAATTTTGTGTAATAATGCCTGAAAACGTATTGAAGTTGCCTCGGAGCGTATCACCGGTCGCCAGATCCGGGGCAGGGGATATTTCCGAACGAGAACTATCCAGGGAGAGGCATAACCTGCAAACGACTCCTGCGTAAGATAAACTTTATTTCTAAGTATATATAGCATGGCAGTGATATTTAAAATATCATTGTAGCATGGACAATATGTACCTAGTTACTTACCATCTGAGATACTTACCTTTATCTACGGCAGACTTGTAGCTTCGGTTCTTCGGTACAATAATCTTAGGTGCCAGGATCTCCACATATCGTGACAATATTATTATGTTTGACGTTATTTGTCAGGTCCACAGACGTAGGTACAGATTTATTTTAGATAGGTATAGTACTTCTTGTTATACCCATAGATTTAGGTATCTTATTAAATTGAACTTATTATTAAAACTGTTGTAGACAGTAGTAGGTACCCAACTGATATGGCGCGTCATGAATCTTCGTTCGCACAGAAAAGAAAGTACGGACCCGAAGATTAACGAAAGAATGCTTAAAACTTATAATCAACCTTAGATCACTACTATAAGGTTCATAATACACTGCAGCTGTTAGTTCCGTCTCACTCGCAAGTCATGCCCCTCCGCACGGCGCGCGCTAACATGGCGGCAGCTGCCGACCAATAGCGTTTCCCGCGCTTTGAAAATGTATCTTCTGCGCAGGTATATCGGTAAGCCATATCAGTTGGGTACTACCAGGTATTACTATATAAACTTACAATAAATAGGTAGGTACTTAGGTACAAAATAAAATAAAAACTAGTTATCAGCAGACGCTACGATCCGGAGGTTGATTATTTTGAAAACTGAACTAATTTCCATCGAGCATCTACGAAACATTTCGCAAATGCTATGATCCAGTAAGAGAAAAAAGTCGTTTGGAGCTATGTACTTACGCAGGCAGGCTTTACTTTGTGGGTCTATAAAGGTTCCGAACTGTCTCTTCTGTACCCTGAGAGTAAAGTACCTATATTCATTTAGTCTCTGAGGAGAAACGGCTCTGTGCCAATTCCTATAGAGTCTATACTATAGGAATTGGCCATAGAGAAGCCATAGAGAAGTGTAAACGTGATAGTAAGCGTTTACTAACGCCATAGTTTACACTCGAGGTACTGTTGTTGTAGTCTTCTTGATGTTGACGATACACCACCCATAACAATATCTCAACGCGGAAAACCATTTTCCTCAATAAATCGTGTCTCCCGGGATAAATTACTAGCCCAGTTTCTTTTACCAAGTACGTCAGTAACTGACACTAGAGGGGTTTTTATACCATTCCATGATATTCTACCAAACTTAGTTAAGGAATGTTCCACGAGAGGCTCTGTGCTAATTCCCTATGGAGAAATTGAGAGCAAATTCGAACGCAATGGTAACCTACCTCCTAAGCATCCTAAACACTCACTCAAGGTCTACAAATAGTATATTTTACTAGCAACCCGCCCCGGCTCCGCACGGGTAGCAGAGCAGAGTAAGTACTTTTATCCACGCGGCATGATTTTTCCGACATCTTCAATATTCATCATCTTATTTTAGCCAGACAACTGTCGCGTTCAGACAGACAGACAGACGGACACGGCAGGGGGAATGTTTTATAATATGTAGTGATTATGTATATCTTAACTCTAGTGTAAAGCTCTATTTAGTTTAGAATCCGTGTGTGAAGTAGGTCCCAGGATATTCTTTCTTTCGTCTAAATCTGTTCAGCCTCACAGCGCTTTCATCATCATCATCATATTCATATCAGCCCATGGATGTCCACTGCTGAACATAGGCCTCCCCCATTGATTTCCACTTCGAACGGTTGTGGGCCGCTTGCATCCAGCGGCGCCCAGCGGCGCTTTAAATAGTAACAAAATATAACACAGACTTGCCACACACCTTCGAATTACATAATAAACAGGGTTTCCATCACTTGAAAAACACGTATGACATCTTGGATCACTTCGATTCATTATTTCATAATTGGTATCAACAAACATGGAAATTACGCCATTACTATAACGTAGTGATCCTGAAAAGGGTTTTCCTCAATCTATTATTGAGATAGATTGACGCATGTGAAACATGAAATTACATATATATGGACTTCGTCAATAATTATCACTAAAAGTTAATTTCTATAAGGAAGTTTCCTACAGCCAGTGACAGATTAACCCTTAATCAAATTAAGCAATTGCCTAGCATCACGTCTGGGGGGCACCAGAAGAAGCACAAAAAAACCGTCCTTAGGGCATCACGTCACCAAAAACCTCACCAAAAAAAGTTTCTATGACTAATTTGAAAATTCACGCGTTTTAAGTTGATATAGAGTCCGACCTAATAATAACCCCGCTCCCGCTTGCCCACTCGCTGCCCAATTGTATAAAATAATACATGATGATAAAATTTAATCAGCATTCCACAGCCCGGAGTATATTTTTATCGCTTATGATTACAAATTGCTCAGCGGAACGTTCTTTTTCAAAATTAAAAATATAAAAAAAGGACAAAAATGATACAAGAAAGGCTCGGTAATTTATCGATATTATACATAGAGTCCGATATGTTAAAGACGTTAATACTATCTTGCGTGAATTCAATGCCTGGAAAAGCGGCAAGGCGCATTTAAATAAATAAATAAATGATGCTTAGGTTTGGTTTTTATTGTTGTCGCACCTACTCCACTTCTAAGGTACTTACATTACATCTCATCATCTTATTTTACAAAAAACTAATGTTTTTAGGCGGTATATGTTTAAAGACCGATTCTAGTTGATATACGGATACACCGCAGACGTGGATTGCTTAGGGCATCAAGTAGTCTTAATCCGTCACTGAAGCAGGGAACCAAAAGACCTAGTTGTGCATAGATTTACATAGGGCATCGTGCCTCTATGTTGTGTTCCTGCGCGTAATTAAGGTAACGGAAGGTTCAGTAACGTAACGCGTGAGTGATTCCCCATGGGTTGCCCCAGATATTGCAAGCGTCCTTTGGCTATGGTAACCGCTTATCACCAGGGGAACCGTATGCTTGGTTGCAGACTTCGACATAAAAAAATCTTTTGACAGTCTCAAATGAGCCAGAACGCCTCCATTGGAAGATGCTTGACGACAGATTTTCAATTGGTAGTTGCCAAAGGTTCTATTCTATATTGTACCTACCTACCTACCTACCTTTTACCACCGTATTTTGTTTTCTCAGTTTCCTCTACCGAAATCCCAAGCTCCTTATCCGAAATAAGTCTAAAGCATTTGATAGACAATCATCATCGTCATCATATCAGCCTATGGATGTCCACTGCTGAACGTAGGCCTCCCCCATTGACTTCCACTTCGAACGGTTTTGGGCCGCTTGCATCCAGCGGTGCCCAGCGACTCTGACCAGGTCCACCTGGTGGGAGGACGTCCCGCTCGGCGCTTTCCAGTACGTGATTTGATAGACAAAGGGTCATCATATTATTGAATGAAGTTACTAAGTAGGTATGTAGGTAAATGTGGTGTTATGGGGTATTAGGTACGAATGCACCAGATTGAGCTACGTCAGTGAGGGCGTGAGTTGGTGTACTGGGAAATCCAGTTGGGTTTACGTATGTAACTACGTAGGTAGGTATGTGGGTCAATGAAATATTTTCATTCACAAATCAATCGGGATGTGTGGATTTGAACAATGATGACAGGTTTACGTCATTAGGATAAAACTACTATAAAACAAAAAGTAGTTTATATGCTCATTTTTAATTTACACATAAAACATAAAAAGTGTCTTCTGTAATAATTCATTTCAGGAGGGTCCAGCCAGCCCATCCGAAGAAGCAACTGTTCTCTGTCCCTGTCAACAAGTTCACGGCCAAGATATGCCAGCCCAGCCCCAACTTAGCCAGGATCCGGAGCTGCCTCGACGAGTACAAGAACCGCACGCCCGCCAGACCCGTGAAAATATCACCCAAGTCCGTCTCAATGGAGGACCTGACGCCTGCGAAGAGAAGGAAGAAGGAGAAGTAAGCGTTCTTCACTGGGGATTGAATTATTTTACGAGCAAATGTTAGTTACTACGATGAGACAACTTCTCAAAGCTGCGTGCCATGGCACAGTTATCTTACGGCTTCTTTGTGATTTTTCGGTGAGGGTTAACATAGTAAATAAAACTAAAATGAAGTAAATTCGTTACTATATGAGGCTATACACGAATGCTATGGTTGGCCCACTGAAAGAAAAACGGTCGGCCTAACCTACCTTGTGCGAGGTTAAAACATGAACCCATTGCTTGTTACAAATACCATACAGTAGCAATTAAGTAGCCGAGAAGGTCCTGGATACCATCGGCGAAACATCAGAACATTCACAATGGGTCTTCATTCACGTATGAGTCGACATCCCAACTACTAGTAATTGTTGTCAGAAACGATAACGAGCTGCCCGTAGTGCGGTCCCCCGGCCTCCACAGTGTGGCCGAGGAGCAGGCCGCGGTCATTGTGAGCAGGTTCATGCTGGTCGCGGCTTGGAGACGCAGGAGGGAGGAAGTCAAGTGCTTGCGGAAGACTCTCGAGTTTCAGGTAAGTTGATAGAAGAGGTTCAGGGTTGGATGGAGACAGCTAAAGTACACATATTGGAAGCAAAAGATTAGGTAAAGTAAGAGAGTTAAGAGTTAGAGATTGTGTGAATGCTAATATGATGGATAGAAGAGTCGAATAGAAGAATGGTAAATATGGGCAGGTAGATGATGGAGTAATTAGGTAAGAATTGTCTGAACCTAATACCAATTCATAAAAATCTGCCACACACATGTCATACCCAGGTGTCATGCTCAGAGCGCCTCCGCATCCAAGTATCAACTCTCAAGTCGCTCCTAGATTCCGACAACGCCAAAGTGCGATTGGCGATGCGAGAGCTCGAGAGACTCAAGCAGTTGCTCAGGGACAAGGATATGGAGAAGGCTGTACTGGAACGGGTATGTCAAGAACTATTAGAGATTTTTACGTACCAGGTTGTACTAGTTTTTGCCGTATTTTACCCGTTTTCAGGATAAAAGTAGCATTTATGTTTTTCTACACCCCGTTAGCGAACCCTGTGCAAAGTAGGAAGATTAAATAATTAATGTTAATGTACCTATCAAGCACATATAACCTAGAAAGGAGCTAGCCCTAAAGTGCAAGGGTCCAAACACATCGGTTTGAGCTTGGCGACATATTGGTGGAAGCCAAGCAGGCGGAAAATACAAAGAGTTTCCCTTCCCGATAACTCACTCATTGTTTGACTGTTGGTTCAATTGATCTTTGGAAATCATAAGTCTATTTTCCGATACTGACCAAATAGGTATCCACTGGGTAGTTACAGTTGATAATGTAGCTAAATGTTTACCTGTCCTCAATTTGACACTAAGAATCTTAGCTAAGCAGAAATATCTTAATAGGTCAAGTACCAACTTGATATACCTAAGTGGTTTCTATAGAAAGTGATACACTTTAGGAATTATTTATTTCTTGCCCAAGTGTCAACATTGAGCTAACGCCACTAACAGTTTCACTTGAACTCTACAACAACAGGTACACAACATGGTATCTACAGTTCTGCTACAGATCTACAGTTCTAAATAACATTCTCCTCTCCTAAAATTCCTAGTCTCCTAGTTTGAAATTGTGTACTGATCAAATCTTAGTGCTAATTTTAATTTCACAGGAAAAACTCTCTTTAGAAAACGACATCTGCGTCGCTGAAGATCGGGCTTCGGAATTGAGTATAGGTTAGAGAACTTTGATGATCTTTGTAAAATTTTCTGTAGAGCTAGGAAATAAGCTAAATACCTATAAATTGTGGGCCACGTTATACGGGTAAGTTATCAAGAAGTCGTGGTTCAGGTAAAACTCGCAGTCTGAAGACTACGCCTCTTTGTGGAACGTGCTGTTAGTTGGTGAAGATAGAACGTAAAGCTGCTAGCGTATCATGAGCATTTTTTTCATGCTGTTCGATTCGTCATACAAAATGTTCACCATTATCGCTAGTGGTATCGTTACCAGGAGCCAATTTATAGTGGGATACTGGTAGTGAAGAAATAGAATAAGCTTAGCAGAAGTCTGACCTACGATCGTACGGCGTCGTCCTAATTGGCGATGATCGTACGAGCAAACGATGCGATTTCGTCGCTATTCGCGATGACTTGCGAGCTTCAATTAGGACACTCTAAAGCGTTTTGACTTTTGTGTATTTAATCTCGTCGTGCGACGGAATGGCATCGTTTGTTCTTACGATCATCGGCAACTAGGACGACGCCTAATACAGATTGTAGGATAAATCACTAGTTTGGATAGATAGATAGTCTTGCCTAGTAGAAAAACGAGAATGGTGATACAGGTAGTGTATGTATTGTATAGGATGGCGCAACACTCGCAACGAGTTGGAGTGCGTGCGGGCGGCGGGCGCGGCCAGCGAGCACGCCGCCGCGCTGCAGCGCGTCGCCACGCAGGAGGCGCTGGCGCAGCGGGACCAAGCCTATCAGAGGGTACCACACACACACACTCACCCAACCCCCCACACAACACAATTACTGACCTTACACCTTACTCTAGCTTACGGTGGTTCCAGATATCCGGACCGAGGATGTGTGTACAATCTTCATTTGGGCAACATTCAAATTAAATCAATCCTTTAAAACATGTCTAACATAAAAAAGTTAACACTGCAATAGATTAATGTCCCCACATAATTGAATTGTGCTAACGAAGTTCAGACAGATCCTACAACTGTCCAACATCTACAATACGATACCCAAGCCTAGCGGAAGATTTTCCCTTATCTATGGTCCATCCTGGTTCATCCATAAACATCTCGCCACGCATCTTTTGCTAGCGCCATCTACAACCGAGCTGCCGAAGAAATCCCCACCTCGACACACCGGCTTGATAGAGGCCGGTGAAAGAAGCCACAAATATTCGAAGATCACTACGACTAACGGCACGACTACTGTATACACGTTTAAACCTAAAATCTTTGGCGCTAGTAGGTGCGCCAACAGACAGTCTTAGCTAAAATCACACCGCTATCATCTTTGAGGAGCTATACAGGGTCATAGCATCTTCCTCCCCTTACCCTTATTATGGACCGACGACCAACGTTATACGGCATGATCATCGTACAAACCACTTTCTCATATTATTCACACATGTAGGTACATTTTTTAGTTCCCTTTTTTTTCTTTGAGATCTTAATGTGGTTTTTTATAACAGTTATCAATGATAGAGGAAGAACAAGCTCAGAGTGAGGAACTGCTATCGGCAGCGGAAACCGAAGTGGCCGCGCTGAGGAGGGAGGCACAAGCCAACCAGAAGTTACTGGACGAGGCCATGGAACAATTGAGAATTGAGCAGGAGTTAGTGTTTTTAAATGTTGTTATTGGAATTTCTTTCAGGTACTTACTGAAGAACAGCTTTTTATAAGGGATACTAAAGAGGATATGTTACTAGAGAGCTTCAAACTTTCAGAGCTATGATAACCTCCTTGGTCTTATGTGAAGGAAAACATCACGTCAATGAAGCCAAATTCAAAGGCATGTGAACTGTTCCTATATGCTCACTGGTGGCCCATTTCCTCATGATTAGAGAAGACTCCAGCAAGAGATGTATGGGTTAATGAGACCTAGAAAGGTGGAGAATAGCGGGTTTTTCACTCAAAGAGCAGTCTGACTGAGAAAGGACCTTACAGAATACCGCAGCCAAATAACTGAATGCTGTGTTAGCTGGGTGTGAGTAGTCACTAGATCTCATCAGGGAGGAGAAAAGGGTCAGTAACGCGTGAGCAATGCTCCGGGTTGCCTCGGATATTGCAATCGTCCATAGGCTACAGTAACCGCTTACCACCAGCCTGGCCGTATGGCCGAAATCGAAATCTATTCCGCCAATTTCCGACCAGCGACAATGTAATCTGATTGGCCAAGTCAAGAACACACGATGCAGTGTGTTGATGCGGATGCGCGATTTGATTCGATGACGCTAAGGAAAACAAGGCCTATGCCACCTCTTATACAGCAACTTGTTCCTTAGGTCCGGGGTGATGTGGGCAGTTGCGACAACGTGAGATTCCCAGATTATATTATTTTCTTCAAAATGCGTGCGATGCGTTTCAAATATCTTTCTGAATGATTGACAGCATTTTTGAATTTGGATATGATGCGGTTCGTCCTTTCCCGGACCGTTTCGGGAGACATTACTATTTAAGGCGGCCCTCTGTGGCCGGCGCAACTTCAACGCAAGCATAGTCTAAAAGCTTGTTGTTTCATCCAACGTAATGTTTGACTGCGAAAAAAGAGAGACAGCATCAGAGCCGTCGGTTATCAGTCGGTAAATTCCGCTGATCACTCGCGGCCGCTTCGCTAGGTCGTCATTCATGATTTCGCATTCATAAAACTTGTTCCAGGAGTATACTTCTTGTGAAAAAATCTTACAAGTTTGTGAAAAAAAAGTTAGTTATATAGAATCTCCAATACATTTGCAAGCCTGGTATCTAAATGTTTTCTTTACTTTTACAATTTATAGGTACATTAGATATGGCCAAAGTTCAGGCAAAAACGCTGTTTTTCGGAGGCTTTGATTGAATTTGTTTCACACTTTTTTTAAATTACGCCTAGATACACGGCTAGTTATAGTATACAAGATACTAATTTGTTCAAAACATCTAACGAAAAATGTTTAACAACGCCATAATAAGTACAGAGATTTTGTATGAAAAGTATGACGAATTGAGTCCTCTTAACAGGCGCGTGCATAAGGGCGGCCGCATACTATAAGAAATTTTCTGTTAGAAAATTTCGGACGCCCGCCGGAACCACTCCGCACACCTATCAGAAATTTCGATCCGGCGAGTTTGAGCTTAAGTACTTATTACACCGTCCTATTTTTAGGATCCTAACTAGGTTCCTAACTAGGAAATAGGAAGGTGTAATCGCAGTTAGAACAGCTTCTGTTTCCTAGTCAGAACGATCCCAGTTAGGATCCTAGTTAGGATCCTACACTAAAAAGTGTTAAATAATTATAAAATTGAACCTGAATATATTCTCTGTCTATCCCGTAAGGGCCTAAATGTAAGCAATTTTTGTAATTAAGTTCAATATTTGAATGAAAAGCGTGGGGCGCTTTTCCTTGTAAACTCAATAGAATTTCTAAGCATTATCATTATCATGAAGAAATATCGTAAATTACATAACGAAAAGCGTGACAGAGAATATATTCAGGTTCAATTTTATAATTATTTAACACTTTTTAGTGCAGGGCTTTTTAAAGCGTGTTTTTTAGTTTTTTTAAACTGTAATTTATTTTTTATTTTTTAGTCAACATAAATTATTCATACCATTTTATTCAAAGTCAAAGTCAAAGCCATTTATTCAATTTAGGCCCCAGAAGGGCACTTATGAAGGTCAAATTTACTGAAGTTACCACCGGTTCGGAACTCGGCCTTCAACTGAGAAGAATCCGGCAAGAAACTCAGCATGTTATGTTACTTATACCATATTTTCACCCAATATCAATTTATTTCACATTTATAATGAGTATTTAGCTTCAGTGCCTACTCTTTGACTCCACCAACAAACTCAGAAAACCATATTTGGCCAAAATGCACATAATACGATTACAATACGCCCAAACACGGCTAGAATACGATGCTCCGCTATGGGGTTCCAGTGCCAACCCTCCGACTTCATCATCAGACCCTGAAAACTACACATGGTCAAAATTCATCTCACGACATTTCCAACAACCCCAAACACGGCTAGGATACGATGCTCCACTATGGAGTTTCAGTGCTAACCCTCCTACTCCATCATCAGACCCTGAAAACCATATAAGGTCAAAGTTCATCTTACGACAATTCCAACAAGCCCAAACACGGCTAGTATACGATGCTCCACTATGGAGTTCCAGTGCTTACTCTCCTACTCCATCATCAGACCCTGAAAACCATACATGGTCAAAGTTCATTTCATGACAATTCCTACAAGCCCAAACACGGCTAGGAAACGTTGCTCCGTTATGGAGTTCCAGTGCTTACTCTCCTACTCCATCATCAGACCCTGAAAACCATACATGGTCAAAGTTCATTTCATGACAATTCCAAAAAGCCCAAACACGGCTAGGAAACGTTGCTCCGTTATGGAGTTCCAGTGCCTACCTTCCGGATCCATCATCAGATCAGCTCGATGGTACCAAATTATTGTATTGTCATCGGTACTTGATAAGTGTGCAAAATTTCAGTTTAATCTGACGTCTGGAAGTCGATGAAAATTACGTTCGAAGATTCCTTTACATACATTCATACATACATACATAGATACATACATACAGGTGAAGCTAATAAAAGCGTGTTAAAAAGAGGACGTGCACTTCCTTGTGAAGAAATCATTTAAAAATCATCATCTTATCTCGCGGTACAGAATGAACGCGTGCATACCACACGGCGTCCACTCGACAACTGATGCGAATTTCGGATAGATGTGCGGGGTCTAGTACAAAATGTATGGAGAGCGCGCCATCCGACATTCTGATCAGAAAAAATTCGGACGTCCGATGGTTTGCATCCGGTGCTCATCCGAAGCGGACGTAAGACACGTCAGAATTCGGATAGTATGCGGGGTCTAGAACAAAATGTATGAGAAACGTGCCTTCCGGCGGGCGTCCGAAAATTTCTGACAGAAAATTTCTTATAGTATGCGGCCGGTCTAAAGCCTTCATTCCTTTCTCTAGCGTCTAATGGTACTCAAAACGGCATAAACACACTGAATGGTACTTTAGTGCAAAATTACTGACTAGTTGCGGAATAGGGTATTTGACAGTGTGAAAAATAAATGGTAAAACACAACTACATTTTAAGCTTTTATGATATATTTTTTACAAGTTAAACCACTAAGAGTAGGTCAAATTGTAACGTCACCTGCTTGTATTTCATACAAACCTCCATATAAACTATCGTTTTTGACATTTAATTAAAATTTGCTGATTTGAACTGTTGTCAAATACCCTATTTGTATTACTACTATGGGATTTTTCCTCGATGGGTTGACCTTATAGAAGGCGTTTATGGAACGTTAGAGCTGATGCCTTAATGTCGTTAGGGCCCGCGAGCACTGGTCCTCGGAGTGTGAAGCGCTGAGCGCGCTCGTGGCGCTCGCCACACAGGAGAGCGGCGTTGTGAAGGGAGAACTGGACGCGCTGAGGACGGAGCTGGTGCGGCTCGACGCTGAACTGAGCCTCACCAAGGAACAGCTCGCCTGGTGGCCCAAGCCACTCACCAGGTTAGTCAATCACTAGTTGGTGATATACAACTTTAGGTTTCCTATCACTCAAGCCCACTGATTTCTAACTGGATTATCGTAGGCCTACTCGCGTCAACCTGGGTTATCTTAATCCCACTTGCGTCAATCTGGGTTACCTTTGACCCACTTCCGTCAACCTAGGTTACCTTTGACCCACTTCCGTCAACTTAGGTTATATTAATTACTCATTACTTAGTTGCCTACCTGGGGCTGACTATTATTTATTTAAGGTTCACCAACATTTGCTTACACTAACTCGCTTACATCGTTATCGTTTACTAACGATAACGATTGTCGACAACCATCAAAATGGTAATTTTTAACAATCTCTTATGTCAATCGGTCAATAGGTTGATCGTTTACTAACGATGACAAATTTTCGACAACCATCTTGTCTAAGGGGAGGACTGGTAAGCTAGGTAAATAACTCGTCCAGGTTGACGTAGTGTGTCTTATAGTAAATTTTATAACTTTTCATTTCATAATTTAGCAAAATACTTTTCGCTACTTTGTCTCAATCTATCCTACAATGAAAATGTACTCTCTTACTTATCCCATTCAATACTTAAATGCGATTGTCGTTTCATAAACCTTAAGAAACATTTAAATCTCAATAATTATTTGTAGAATGCTGGGAGTGGCTAGAACTTGGATCCGGTATCCTGTTAGTTGGCCAGAAGCCTTAATCTGGAGCCTCGTGCCAGCGAGATCTGGCTGTTAACACATTATTATAATGACAATGTTCTAATATAAGTCATATTATGTAAATCGTTAGTTATATTATTGTATAACAAACGTCACTTAAAAATAATACGAGTCAGTTTTTGAAAGCCAAATCAAAGATTCTCTTGTTGGCAGTAGACGGCAACAGTTTTGATTGCAGATTAACTTTGATTTGGCTTTCAGAATCTGGCAGTAAGGGATGCTGTCGCCAGTTTCAGGTAGGTTTTGTAAGGTAGGTATTTTGAGCATACTTATTAACAAGTTATACAGGTATTTTGTAGGCGCTTTACTGATAATTAAGATCAGGTTTTGATAAGGTAAGTCTTAGATTTATAAGTAACTGTTGTTTTATGCACAAATAAATTTATTTAATGTTTCATTGAATTTTTATTTACCTATCTACTAGCAGGAAACTTCTTTGACTTGCATAGATACTCCATACAAGTCGAAAGTTTTTTTTTTTCGCTCGGGTTATTTTTCTAATATTATTTTTTGATTACTAATGAGAGACCTATACATTCATCCCTCAGGAAGTTCACTAATTTATTAGGACCTTATTGGTATATATACAGGTCGTTGTTTTGGTCAGCGACAAGCGATTCAGGGTCGATAATACAAATGATACTGGTGCTAAAAAAAATATAAAAAAAATACTTTATTTTTTTTTAATAATAAAAAAAAAAAAAAAAAAATGAAATTCATGTAATAAGCTAAAGTGTAGACAGAATACTCAACGGGAGTACGAGGGAGTAAAGGGGTGGGGCGATGGCGGCTTGCGCCTAGCTCTAGTCTGTGCACGTGCCTAGTAACCATACTTTGCGGTAATTTTATTTCAAATTGAATAAGGTATTTCTCAACATATTTACAGTATTTAATGGAATTAAGTCCATTTTTGGGGAATATATATTTTGTACTACCGCTCCTGGGTCGCTTGTCGCCGACTAAAACAACACCCTGTATATGGTATTAACCAATACTTATATATTCTGAAGATACAATAAATATATGAATATATTAGTGAAACACAGAAAAGTTTTAAGTGTCATCATTTATTTCTCAGTCTTACACTCTAATCAACAATGTCATCTACAAAATATTAACATTTTGGAATGGATTCTATCACTTGGGGGTTGCGTTCGTCGGCTATCTACTTACATGTCTCATGGCGACATATTTTATCGGGTTTTCAATAGTACATAGGTAAACTATGCAGTAATAACTCTCACCACAGCGTCTTAACGTGTATCGTCTGAGTTAAGCGAGTAGGATTAGGATTGTAGCAGACATTCGGGTATATTAGGTATCTATAATCGGTACCAGGGATGTAACGGAGGTAGTTTTATCGGAACCGAAGGCGTAGTCGGAGTTTTTAAATTTGCTTTATCGGAGTCGGAAGCAGGATCAGAAGTGGTGGCATGAGAGAATTTTTATTTAAGGACAAATAAAACATTAGTTAGTCAAATTTTTTTCATTTCAATTTTCAATTAGGGGATTCCCCGCGCGACATTTATGAACCTGTTCATAACAATCGACTCGACACAGGCCGCCGCCGCTATGTTGTGTTTCGACCTCCGATTAAAAGTGTCGGAGCCGAAGTCGGAACCGAAGGTGTAATAATAATCAGAAGTTCCGACTTAACGGAACCGGAGTCGAAGCTCCGTAACATCCCTGGTAGGTACCTTAAGTGTGCAGAAAGATGAATGGCCTTTGCACTTTGACGCCGTATGAAGCGCCCCCAGTCTATGTCAAAAACATTAAATTCAAATGAATATTTACAGTTTATCAACTCGACATTCACACCATCTAAATAATAGAATTATATTTGTGCAAAAAGAAAATAGATACAAAATCACAAAATATTAGATTTTTTGATGAAAGCAACTAAACAGTGCATTAGAGCCCTTTTCCTCACCCGCGGATTTATGTTGTAAAATGGAAAGTTAAATACACTAGACGGAAAAATACCCTTAATTCTAGGAATGTAGCAAATCATGGCTGCATATTTCTTTTTGTAGTTTTTTTTTTATAATGCACACTTGCAATCAGATAATCTTACAATTATGTGACTAGAATAAAGCGTGAAAGAAAGAAATCTATACATACCGAGATAAATAGATCTTATCAAAATAAGTAGATAACATTATTGCATACGTTACTCAAGTATACGTCATTGGTGATAATTTTGATAGCAGCTAGAATTGATCTTAGAAACAAAACAAAAGTATAGGTAGGGTATTTTTGACAACTACATACATCGGCCCATTAGCTCAGTTGGTTAGAGCGTCGTGCTAATAACGCGAAGGTCGCGGGTTCGATCCCCTCATGGGCCACAACAATTTTTTATATTATAAATGTTGCCTTTTTTAACTTTATTTGAAAACAAATAAGTTTATGTCGATTGTTTTTTTTATTAAATGATATAGTCTAATTTTTGTGTTTCGGTCTTGGTTGTTTATTTCACAGGATTAATCTTTTTAATAATAATTAACAATTTAAAACTAAATTATAATCAAATACAAAATAAAAGTTATTATTTATATTAATAATGCAAATTGCGTGTTTGTAGAGTCAAGTGCACAAACACAAAAACAATACTTATTTTATGAGAAAATTACAATTGGCTATACCAAAATATTATTATGTTCTTTGTATATTTAACTTCTACAAAGGTATGCATTCACTGAAACGACTATAAAAACTTAAATATATTTAATAAATTACTACTAATAATATAATTTGTCTAATTCTAAATGCTTTACTGGAGTTTTTCGCGGAGTCATACATTCATTTAGGCCACAAAGTGTTTGTACTACATAAGAAGAAATAAACTGTATAATATTGTATACACTGCTCTTGGTCAATACAATGATTAAGTACATGAGATACATTTAGAGTATATATATAATATATAATTATTAAGAGATCAAGAGAGCTTTATAACGACTCGCTTAAATTGCTAACATTGGTAACTTTTTGATGCAATATAAGTTCCAATATAAGCTGACCTCTCATTGTACGGAAATCCTTTACAGTGCGAGATCAGCTTATACTAGAAATATATAACTTGATGTGTAGCCGTGTGTACATTCAATTTGTCATTGAAAGTTCCGAATTTGCTTAATTTTATAATTTTCTTTACTTATAACATGTAGTAAATAGAGATCATACAACATTCCACATATTAAGGATATTTAGAGTAGTATTATTTATTCTGCAGTTGTTTCCCATATTTTATACAAATCTTTTCGTGTCTAAGAAATGATTTGTTCATTGGTATATTAAATACTTTGTGCTTAAAGTACACATTTAAATGCAGCAAATAAAAGTTACGTTTTCTATTACTTAACTACCTACGTGCGTGATACACACAAAGTCACGCACAAAATGTTTTATAAATTAATTCAAATAATAAATAAATATTAATTTATACATTCTAAGCATTATTTAAATTAAAAGATCCATTCTACAGCTCCCAGTAAATTAATAAATAAATGCAATAACAGAGGCATTCGCTGGCCTGAAGTTAAAACGTTAATTATCTAGTTCATATGACGTGTCGGGTGAAATTCAAGAATGACAGAGAAATAAACCTTATTGCTTTACGATATGATTTACCTTTGGCTTGCAGATCCCACCCTGTGAGCATGGATTGTTGATATTGGCGAAAAAAAGGTGAAACCGATACCGTTGATCCTTATTGTAAACCGATAGGGTTGCTTTTCCATTTAATTCTTAAATATCACCCAAGAATTCCTTTAATGAGCAGAATTTGGTGACCAACCTGTGGTGATAACAATTTGCCATCAAAGCGGTCAATAAGACAATTGTCTGAGACGGTAGTACTATAATATACGCTTTAAGTACACATGTATTATTCTTATTCTGCCTTAAAAATACAAATATCGACAATAAAACGATGTTAAGCGCTTAATTTTTTTTTCGTTTATTGACATACGATTTCAATTCCACGATGGACTTCGTCTTTGGCAGGAATCCGATAGTTTTATTTTATAACTAATATTAAACAAAAACGGGAGCGTTACTAAAGTATTTTATCCGTTGACGTAGATTATGACTAGTAGATCTCTTATTTTTACAACACACATACATATACATATTTTTTTTTCGACATATTCAACTATAGAATAGCTACAGAATTAAATTATTTACATAATTAGGTCATACGGCAAAACATATGAGCCAGCATAAGTATACAATTCTTAGTTTGTAAATTCTTGCCTCTTTTTGGGTTAATTTTGACAGTTTAATTTAAAACAATCAGCAAGACCATGCTTTCAAGGAGCTTTAGGTCGAAAAACATGACGGGTATCTGTCAAAATGTATGACATTTTATGGATAACCGCCTTATCATAAAAAATTAGACTTGGCTTCGACCTTCAATATCAAACATGATTTCAATAATTGGACTGTTTTACAAAAAAACTTAAACCGACTTCAAAGTACACTAAGAAGTAATCAAATCCTGATCTGATGACAATGGGACCAAACGGGAAGTGTACCCTTTCAAATAAAAAATAATTTTCCAAATCGGTTAATAAATGACGGAGATATGAGGTATCAAACATACAAAAAAGATATATTCGAATTGAGAACCTCCTCCTTTTTTTGAAGTCGGTTAAAAAAGACTGTATGGCTCAGATCTTTTGCCTGCGAATTGAATAAACAAAACAAGAATCGGAGCTTGGTCATCTTCCATTTACGATATCCTTATCATGATATCATCGGGAAAATCTTTTTGAGATGAACAGGGCCATAATGTAAATGTTGTCTATATCATGCCGAACCCCTCCCCGCCCTCGTTGATGGCCCAGAGCAGCGCGTGCACGAGCTGCTCGTACGAGTCGTAGTCGGGCAGGCACAGCTGGTTGAAGCACGTGTGTGCCGTGGGTAGAGCGCCGAACGTTGGCGCCGCTGTTATTTGGAACCGGGGGTTTAACTCCTGAAATTTACGTTGATTGAGTGTCAGTTGGCGCTAAAACCTGTTGCTCCGTCCTTATCAGTCCGTAGATGGTCCCTAGCGCCTCGTAAGGGGTTGGTTGTTTATACCTTAGGTTCGGTAACTATAGGAAGGAAGAGTATGTCCTAAGTCTATATCAGCAAACCTCATAAATATATTTAGGTTTTATTTAGATATTATTATTATTATTTAGATATACTTGTATAATGAAACAGAATGCTGGAAACATTAACACGGTACAAGATTTTAAGACGTCATGAGTAGTGACGAAGTTTTTTTACCTCTGTCTCCGATTGGAGCAAAAGCCAATCTATTCACTTTTAACGCCACCAAGACACAGGCGTGTCTTTTCACCGCCAAACGGAGTCCTTTCCACCAGGCTCCTACTTTCTAAAATATATCCTTACCGATATGCGAACGACTTGATCTCCTTGGCATAACCTTAACAGCCAAAATAAACTTTGGCTGTTCTATTGAGTCGAAGGCAGAAACAGCAGTAGAAAGCTGGACGCCTGGGCAGTTGCTCCAACTTTATATTTCTTTTTTTATTTATACCACTAAGGTGACAAACAAGCATACGACCCGCCTGATGGTAAGCAGTTACCGTAGCCTATGGACGCTTGCAACACCAGGGGTATAACGCGCGCGTTGCCGACCCTGAAGAAATCTCTTCAGACCCTTTTTTGAGGAACCCCATGCTGTACTTCATTGGGAAAACCACGGCGGGGAGCTTATTCCACAGTCCGAGCGTCCGTGGAAGAAAGCTCCTGTTAGCCCGCACAGTTCGAAACAATTCTGGTTTCAATGTGTGAGGATGGACTACCCGTCGATGGCGAGAGTTGCTATGGTGGAAGGTAGCCGTGGGCATAAAGTCGAACAATTCTTTAGAACACTCACCGTTGTACAAGCGGTAGAATACACATAAGGAGGCAAAGTCTCTCCATAGACTGAGGGGCTCTAAACGGCTTGTGAGCTCGGGATCGTCAACAATTCTGACAGCACGTCGCTGAACCGAGTCTAAAGGCCCAAGCTGGTATTTAGGTGATCCCGCCCACAGATGACAGCTGTACTCCATATGAGGCCAGACCAGCGACTTATAAAGTTGCAACCTTTGCCCCGATGTGAAGTACTGCCTCGCTCTGTTGAGCACTCCAAGCTTTTTGGATGCCAGCTTAACCTTGTCTTCTAAGTGACGTCGGCACAAAACGTTGCTAGAAATGTCGACACCAAGGATCCCGATGCTTTGACTGATGTTCAAGGAAGTGTGAGTGAATTGTGGAGCCACAGACCATGGGGTTTTCTTAGCGGTAAACACGCAGGCTTGAGTCTTGGTGGGGTTGAAATGGACTAGGTTTAGTCGACTCCAATCGGAGACACTAGTTAGTGTACTCTCGATTTCAGACACCAGCCGTGCGCGGCTTTCCTCCACCTCGGAACGAGGGATATTTGCACGGCCCGTGTAATGAGCGTCCCCTGTACTGTCTGCATAGCAATGCATGCCATCTATAGACAGCATATCATTGATATGCAGAAGTACTTCACATCGGGGCAAAGACTGCAACTTTATAAGTCGCAAGTCCGGCCTCATATGGAGTACTGCTGTCATCTGTGGGCGGGAGCACCTAGATACCAGCTTGCGCCTTTAGATTCGGTTCAGCGACGTGCTGCTAGAATTGTTGACGATCCTCAGCTCACAAACGGTTTAGAGCTCCTCAGTTTGAGGAGAGACTTTGCCTCCTTATGTGTGTTCTACCGCTTGTACAACGGACAGTGTTCTGTAAAATTGTTTAAGATGATGCCCACGGCCACCTTCTACCATCGCAACTCTCGCCATCGACAGGGAGTCCATCCTCACATATTGAAACCAGAATTGTTTCGAACTGTGCGGTCTCAAAGGAGCTTCCTTCCGCGGACGCTCAGATTGTGGAATGAGCTCCCTGCCGTGGTTTTCCCAATGGAGTAGAGCATGGGGTTCTTCAAAAAGGGTCTGAAGAGATTTCTGCAGGGTCGGCAACGCGTGAGTGACACCCCTGGTGTTGCAAGCGTCCATAGGCTGCGGTAGCCGCTTACCATCAGGCGGGCCGTATGCTTGTTTGCTACCTAAAAAAAAAAAAAAAACTTCTGACTTGTAATGCCATACACGTCGCTTTCCGGGAGTCCGGGGCGGATCATGTCGGGCGCATGGCACTTGCGTCCGTTGCGACGAGACAGTGGTCCGATGACCCAAGTGGCGCATCCACTGTCACTGCATAGTTGTCCGGTCTCGGAGTCAGCAGAAGGTCCAGTAAGGAACTAGTATGGCTCTCAATATCTTGGATTCTCGTAGGAGAAGGAACCAGTTGTGAGAAGCCATAGGCCAGGGCAAAGTCGTGAGCAGTCTTCTCCACGAAGTCAGTGGACCGAGAACTAAGCCAATCAACGTGGTGAGCGTTGAAGTCTCCTAATATCACTAACTCCGCGGAGGGGTACTGCTCCAGTACTTTGTCAGTCTTCAAATGCAGGTGCTCAAATAACCGGATTGTGTCCGCGTCACCGCTGTGGGATCTGTAAAGGCACGCGTAAACTTTGGTGTGGCCACCGTAATCTACGCGCGCCCACAAAATCGACAGGTCCCGGTCCTGATCTAGGCCATGGAGACGGCGACAGCAAATATCCTCCCTGACGAACATACATACCCTAGATAGACCATACATCGTACATAAATACGATGTATCATCAGGGCAGGATATTTGCATCTCTGTTAGAAATAGCAGGGTCGGCTGTGCAGTCTCAAGATGTTGGTGCACTGCATTGATATTGGCGTGAAGAACTTTTTTTTTTTTCTTTTTCCGTGGCATTAAAAAAGGGATTGATAAGAGATAAAGAGGAATCGCTCTGCCAGCAGCGAAAGGGACAAAGTGTAGTGTTATTCGCCGAGAGTACTGGCTTGTTGGTGCGGCAGCCGGAAGGGCCCCCGGTCTCCCTATGATACAGTGGGCCGGGTCCACTCCGGTCTGCTCCTCCGGCACGACCAACTATACCATGGATTATGCACGAGGCGGCGGATCAGCCTCCCAGGGCGGAGATTAAGTGATCCCTGGGCTCGGGACCCCTACAACCTGCGGGCGGCCAGCAGGCTGCTGTTTCACCGGGTCTACCTGACTGCCGCAACAACACGCCGCGCCACACAACACAACGGTTGTGTGACACCACTGGTCCCCACACTGCCAGCACAGCGCTTCCTCATGGAGCTCTGGCGACCTTACTCACCGCAGGAACACAACACCACATTAAAGTAGCGTTATTTGGCTGCGATGTGTAGGGTGGAGGTACTTCCCCAGTCGGGCTACTCCGAATAGCGAACGGGACAACCCGCTATGAGGAAGGGCATAGCGAGTTGTCCCGTTAGTAGCTCTTAAATAATAATAATGCACAAGTCCGGTCATGCATGTAGTACTGTTGCTATCTCTGGGATGGATACGCTAAGTACAAGCTTGACGCCCTCGACTCAATAGACCGCCCATCCAGGACTCGATAGAAATGAACCTTTAATTAAGACGAAACATACGAGGCTCGACGATCGCAGAAAGGTTTATGGACAGATATGGATATTATTATTTATATAATATTTATTTTATTCGTATAAAAAATGAAAATTATACTTATTTAATTTAGGCCCAAATAAGGCACTTATGAACGTAAACAAAAACTCCATACCACAATAACTACACCGGGTCCAAATACAACTTTATCTGAGAAGAACTGAGCTTAAACTGAAAAGCATAATGTTTATTAGGATTAAACGGTATTATGTATGTTGTAAGTACCTGGAACCCGCCGGGAGGGAGTTGTCCGCAGCCCGTGGTGAACTGCAGCAGGCGCGCCCGCTCCTCGGTGGAGAAGTTGGCGAGCGCCGCCCAGAACCAGCCCAGCAGCCGCTCCCACTCGCGACCCGCGCCCGCCACCAGCGCGTGCGCGCGCCAGTCGCACACCGACACCTCGCCCGTGCCGCACACCTACACACACACTACTAGTAGTACCGCTCCCACTCGCGACCCGCGCCACTCGCACACCGACACCTCGCCCGTGCCGCACACCTACACACACACTACTAGTAGTACCGCTCCCACTCGCGACCCGCGCCACTCGCACACCGACACCTCGCCCGTGCCGCACACCTACACACACACTACTAGTAGTACCGCTCCCACTCGCGACCCGCGCCACTCGCACACCGACACCTCGCCCGTGCCGCACACCTACACACACACTACTAGTAGTACCGCTCCCACTCGCGACCCGCGCCACTCGCACACCGACACCTCGCCCGTGCCGCACACCTACACACACACTACTAGTAGTACCGCTCCCACTCGCACACCGACACCTCGCCCGTGCCGCACACCTACACACACACTACTAGTAGTACCGCTCCCACTCGCGACCCGCGCCACTCGCACACCGACACCTCGCCCGTGCCGCACACCTACACACACACTACTAGTAGTACCGCTCCCACTCGCGACCCGCGCCACTCGCACACCGACACCTCGCCCGTGCCGCACACCTACACACACACTACTAGTAGTACCGCTCCCACTCGCGACCCGCGCCACTCGCACACCGACACCTCGCCCGTGCCGCACACCTACACACACACTACTAGTAGTACCGCTCCCACTCGCGACCCGCGCCACTCGCACACCGACACCTCGCCCGTGCCGCACACCTACACACACACTACTAGTAGTACCGCTCCCACTCGCGACCCGCGCCAGTCGCACACCGACACCTCGCCCGTGCCGCACACCTACACACACACTACTAGTAGTACCGCTCCCACTCGCGACCCGCGCCACTCGCACACCGACACCTCGCCCGTGCCGCACACCTACACACACACTACTAGTAGTACCGCTCCCACTCGCGACCCGCGCCAGTCGCACACCGACACCTCGCCCGTGCCGCACACCTACACACACACTACTAGTAGTACCGCTCCCACTCGCGACCCGCGCCACTCGCACACCGACACCTCGCCCGTGCCGCACACCTACACACACACTACTAGTAGTACCGCTCCCACTCGCGACCCGCGCCACTCGCACACCGACACCTCGCCCGTGCCGCACACCTACACACACACTACTAGTAGTACCGCTCCCACTCGCGACCCGCGCCAGTCGCACACCGACACCTCGCCCGTGCCGCACACCTACACACACACTACTAGTAGTACCGCTCCCACTCGCGACCCGCGCCACTCGCACACCGACACCTCGCCCGTGCCGCACACCTACACACACACTACTAGTAGTACCGCTCCCACTCGCGACCCGCGCCACTCGCACACCGACACCTCGCCCGTGCCGCACACCTACACACACACTACTAGTAGTACCGCTCCCACTCGCGACCCGCGCCACTCGCACACCGACACCTCGCCCGTGCCGCACACCTACACACACACTACTAGTAGTACCGCTCCCACTCGCGACCCGCGCCAGTCGCACACCGACACCTCGCCCGTGCCGCACACCTACACACACACTACTAGTAGTACCGCTCCCACTCGCGACCCGCGCCACTCGCACACCGACACCTCGCCCGTGCCGCACACCTACACGTGTAATCTATGTAATATAACTAGTGGAATATTTAGCTACATAAAATCCAAATCTTCTCATTACTCTTGTTGTACAATTTTACATACCTACAAATTATGCTACGTGACACGAAATAGCCGAACTACGTAAGAATGTTATCAAAAATTAGACTGGGAGAAAGATAGCTTTGGCTGTAATTAGACGACGAAATGGATATGCGGGTAGTGATGAATAATATGCCGATTATATATTCTGAGTGATACAACCATTCGTTCGCGGCAACGCTGTGTGATTTATCTTATTGTCCATCTACTTCGCTCTTACTGTGTGGTATATATGTTACTCCAAGTTATGCTGTGTGTAATGTCCGGTTAATCTGGGTGATACAACCGATCGTGGCAACGCTATGTGAATTATCTTTTACATCTACTTCGCCATTACTGTGTGGTACAAATCTTACTACAGGCTATGCTGTGTGTTACGGCCGAAGGAGTAAGCTAACCTACTTCAGACCGGCCATGCTGTGTGATACTTCTGACTATGTGTACTGTAAGCAGCTTGATAGTAGGTAGTCAATAAACTTAATTCTGCTAGACATGCTGTGTGATACTTCCGACTGTGTCATACTGTGATCATCTTGATAGCAATCAAAATAACTTAATTCTGTCCGCCTTGCTGTCTGTGTGATACGGCCGAGCAAGTAGCATACCTATTTCATCAGAAAAAAAAACATAAAATCAAATAGCAACCAACTCCGACAATACTTTGTGATCTGGCCGAATAAAGTACTGCGTGCTATGTGCATATCATTACACAAAACATTGCTACAAAAGTTATGCAAATGCTATGGCAAAAAAAAACGTTTTTGAAATAAAATATATTTACTTGCCTGAAATATGGTAAAATAGGTCTTAAAATTAAATATAATTGTGCAACATATTTCGCCAGATATTCGACATGCAAAATTAATACAGAAAATAATTATATTGAATTTATCAGTCAAAGAGCGAAAAAAAATAAGTTACAAAATGATTACAAGAAAGATTTAGAAGTTTATAATAATTAGGTAATAAATTAAAATGATTAAAAATGTTCTTAAAAAAATATTACCTATGTCAATCGCTTATACTAAAATTTTAATGTCAAAAATTCTTCAATTGTAAAAATGTTTTGTTAAATTTATCACAGCAAAAACAAGTCGTTCCTCAGAAATTTATAGTAACATGTGATAATAACGAACTTAACTAATGATTGTGCTAAAGGATGAAAACCCTTGTGAAAGGACCACTTCAACAAATGTGTCAGTCTTTCATTCAGTTTACTGCCGACCCTTTTTTTTTTCTTTTACAGCACCACTTCATCGTGATGGGCCCAAACCGCTAGTTGGGCCTGCCGACGATATCGCCGCGGGGACGCGTCAAAATGTCAGGATGGCCGAATGTTATAATTATCTTATTAATATCAACATTATTTGGATTGTATATATTAGATCAATAGGTAATCAATAGTTTCATGTGAGCCGTTGCTTGGCCAGGGGGCGGGACTTACTTAGCTCGCCCAATCAAGTTGCCGAAATACTTATTAGAGGCGGGCTATCACCCGCCACTATTCTCTCTACGGATCGAAAGCTTACAAGCTTTGTGTTCGACATTCCGGTCCGGACTAACGCTAAAGTCACACGTTAGAAAGTTTATATATAACTACCACAATAAACGTTACTTTGTATTCAACACATACATGTTTCAATTACCCGCCCACACCTCTGAGTCTAGTAAAATCTCAGAAGTGGGATGTAGTGTGTAGTCATGTGTAACCTTTAAATAGCGTGACTTAAGATAAATAAATGCATTCACAACGGAGCACTCGTGGTTTCAATACGTTCCCGGTTCCCACAGTACATGGCGACCCTGCCAGTCGGCGCACTGTAGCCATGCGCCCGCGTTCGCGCCCGCGTGTCTCGCGATAACATAACATTTGAAGAATAATTTTACCATCGTTAAAATGAAGAAATCAACAAAATCATAAGAAGACATTATCAGAAGATTTTAAGAAATAATTATGAAGATAAATAAGAAGCTAAAATTAATAAATTGAGAAAAAAATAATTATAAATAAACCATTATGAAGAAAGAAGAACATTACCTAACTATGAAGAAAAAAACAACAATATATACATATACCTATCAAGAATGAAGACACAAAATGCTATAATAATTAGAAGAAAGAAGAATTGAAGGAGCGGTGTCCAGGGTTTTCCCGGCCCACGGAGTCCAGGGTATAGCCCGGCCCAATCATCATGGTTTGCAGAGCAATCAACCTTCGTGCCTTCATGCCTTCGTGCCTCACCTTCGTGTCTACGTCTACCACATCGTCGTTTGCGCCTAGGAGCTGGGACACACGACGTGCATCCGGAAAACATCAAAAGAAAATGTAATCTTTAAAATTAGTAAGTGGCTCTTATTGATTTATTTTAACAAACGATAGGTCATTGGGTTATTAGTAGTATAATTACAGAAATATTCTATTTTAAATGAGCAGAATTGTAACTTTATTTTAATACGTCTAAAAATAAACAATGATAGAGTACCTAGTTAATTTTAAGAAAAGTTTTGTCAGTATTTTTTTTTTTCTTTCTGTCACTTAATGAATTTAGTTTAACGGATAAATAGTGAACATTTTTTTTATGGATAGGCTTAATCTAATATATGAAGCCCTAAAGAGCATATGTGAAAATATAAGAAAATTAGGACCTAAGAGGAGAAAGGAATGCATAGGCGTTAATAAATTCGAGAATGCCGAAGCATTATACAATGAATATAAGCAAATTTTAGGAGAATTTAATAACGAAAGTATATATAATGCAGAGTTATCGGGTTATTTATCGGGTTATACCTTAGAACTTTGTAAAAGTATCGAGGATACTTACGAGAAAATTTTACGATATAAGGGTTTAAATAGAATCAAAATGGAGACTTTTGATTTAAAAACAGCTAGTTCATTAATTCCCATGATGGATGGTAAAGAGGATACTACTGAACGGATCATAGACGGTGTTGAGATGTATAATAGATGTTTAAAATCGGACGATAATAGGCAATTACTGATTTCTTTTGTTTTAAAAATGAGATTAACAAAAACAGCAAAACTAAAATTAAAAACAGAATATACAAGTGTACAACTTATGATTGATGATATGAGACAATTTTTACTTACAAAAAAATCGGCAAATTCTTTATTGTCTCAGATAAACAACATGTCACAAAATAGCATGACAATTGTAGAGTATGGTAGTAAGCTGGAGGAGCTTTTTATGGAACTTACTATAGCACAAGCCGATGGGAACCAAAAGGCAAGTGCAATTCTAAGCCCCATCAATGAAAAGATGGTACTAAAAAGATTTGCTGATGGTCTTAGGAATAGGCGGGTAAGTACCATTATATCAGCTAGGAACTACACCGAGCTTAAGGACGCCGTGCGTGCAGCCCAAGATGAGGAGCTGTCACGGATTTTCAGAACAAGGTGCAGTGAATACATATTTACGAGGTACAAATAAAAACATATTTTATAGGAACTCTAGGTACAGTCGAGGTCGCGGTAATTTCCATCGTGGTCAGCCACAGCAGCAACACAGAGGCAATCAGCATCATGCTCATTATATACCAGCTTCTCGTGGTTATGGGTACAACAACCGCGGAAGAACATACCACGCTGACAACCGTGGTTATACGAGACCGAATAGAGGTAACTTTAGAAATAATAGAGTTTCATTTAATAGAGGAGGTCAACGTAACATGTATTACGCGTTAGAGAACAACGGAACGGAGAGAGAGTCGACTGAAGAAGAAAATGTGCATTTAAATCAGTTTTTTCGAGTCTAACTATGTTTTCACATGCGAAGGTTTGGATTACATTTATTTATATTTTGGAGATCGAAGGTGTACGTTTTTAATAGATACAGGCGCATCATTATCAATAATTCGGAGTGAGATAGTTGAAAGACACGTTAAATTATTTCAAGATAGTACAGTCATAAACGGAATAGGTGGAAAAGTTCAAGCTAAATGCTTCGCATATATTCCATTACAGTCTGAAAACGGTGAAGGATTTCACCACAAGTTATATTTATTTGATACCATACCTTGCGCTGCTGACGGTATTATCGGTTTAGACTTTCTTAGAACTTATAATGCAAACATAAACTTACCGACCAACCAACTTACATTACAATGTAATCATAAAGTTTATAAATTAAATATACATACACGAAATAATTCCTACGTAGATTCAAAAGATTATGTAACTATACCAGCAAGGAGTGAATCAATTCATTACATAGATATAAATAAAAACATATTTAAAGACTGTGTGGTGTATACGAAACAATTAGATGAGCATATTTTTATGGCAGGAAGTATTGTAAAGCCAAATAGAGGTAAAATTCCATTAAAAATATTAAATACCAGTGAAAAGTCGGTCAGAATTTCAAAGAATAATTTAGTTCAACAACATGATTTTGATTATTTAGAGAATTATAATATATGTTCATTCAATGAATCTCAAAAAAAGGTAGAACGCGTTAAAAAATTATTACCAGAGTTAAAATTATCGCATTTAAATTCAAACGACAGGAAAGAAATAGAGATTATTTGTGCAAAGTATGCCGACATATTTTTTTTAGATGGCGATAAGCTTGGTACAGCAAAAGTACTTGAGCAAAGTATTAGTGTGAAACCAAATACAAAACCTGTTTATATTAAACCTTATCGCCTTCCGGAGTCGATGAAGCCAGAGATTAATAGGCAAGTCAAGAGGATGTTAAGTGACGATATAATTGAGCCCACAAATAGTGAATGGAATAGTCCAATATTATTAGTACCTAAAAAATCAGATGGAACTAAAAAATGGCGTTTAGTTATAGATTATAGAAAAGTTAATGAATCCATACAAGATGATAAATTTCCATTACCAAATATTACTGAAATTTTAGATTCACTTTCAGGAAGTATATGTTTTAGTCATCTCGATTTGCATCAAGGTTTTTTCCAATGTAGTTTAAAGCCAGAGAGTAGGAACATTACTAGCTTTGCTACAGGTCAGGGACAGTTCCAAATGAAACGTTTACCGATGGGATTAAAAATAAGCCCTAGCGCTTTCTCTAGAGTCATGTCAATAGCGATGTCAGGTCTTACTTACGATAAATGCTTTATTTATTGCGATGATTTAATTGTTTTTGGGAGAAATTCGCAAATTCACAATAAAAACTTAATTGACGTATTCGAACGACTTAGGAAAATGAACCTAAAGCTCAATCCAAATAAATGCGATTTTATGAAAACACAATTGTTATATTTAGGACATGTAGTATCGGCGAACGGCGTATTGCCCGATCCCGATAAGATAATAGTATTGCAAAAATATCCGGTGCCAAAAAACGCAGATGAAGTCAGGCGATTTGTAGCTTTTTGTAATTACTATCGAAAATTTATTAAATCATTTGCAGAAATTACAATACCTTTGAACAAATTATGTCGAAAAAATGAATCATTTTTATGGACCGATGAATGTCAGAAATGTTTCGAGATTCTTAAAAGTAAATTATCTTCACCACCCATTTTGCAATACCCAGATTTTTCGAATGAAAATAATTTCATTCTACAGACTGATGCATCTGGATTCGCGATTGGTAGTGTATTATGTAATAAGGATTTAAAGCCAATAGCATACGCCAGTAGACCATTAAATAAAGCAGAATTAAATTATCCAACAATACAAAAAGAATTGTTAGCTATCGTTTGGAGTATAAAGTATTTTAGACCCTATTTGTATGGGAAAAAGTTCACTATTATGACAGATCATAAACCACTCATTTACTTGTTTGGTATGAAAGATCCGTCAACGAGACTATTGAAATTTAGGCTGCAATTGGAAGAATACGATTATGATATTATATACATTAAAGGTAGTGATAACGTAGTAGCAGATGCACTGAGTAGGGTGACAATAAGCTCAGAAGAATTAAAATCAATGAATGATAAAATAACAGCTATGGTCATAACTAGAGCACAAAGAGCAAAGATTAATCAACAAAATAGTGATATTAGGGAAAACACGAGTTCTATTAGTATACCTGTCGAACCGAGGTTAGGCCAACCGAGAGTCGCAGAGATATTAAGAAAACCAAGTGACTATGTAGAGTTAAAGTTTGTTAAAGGAAAAGATTTAAATAAGAAAAATATAACTTATGAGGAACGATGTTTTGTTTATGTTGAAAATGAATTAATTTTATACATCAATCTTAATTACATGTCGCACTTTACGCGAGTCGAATTTGCGAACATATTAAGCAATTGTTGTAAGAAAATAAATATTGAAAAGATTTGTATAATTAAAAACGAATATAATATAAAATTTATAAAAGAATTAATAGACGAAATAAAGAGTAGAGACAAGTGGTCCGGACCACAGATAAATATTCTTAGAGGAATAAAACGAGTCTTAGATAATGACGAAAAAGCGTACATACTACATGACTATCATTTACTGCCCACGAGCGGACATGCAGGTGTGAGGCGTATGATAAATAATATAAAAGGTAAATATTTTTGGCCAGGTTTAGAAAACGATGTGCGAAAGTACGTGAGCAAGTGTCAAAAGTGTCAAACCAGTAAGTATACTAAAAATACTATAGAACCGATGATCGTGACAACCACGGCGGCGAGTGCCTTCGAAAAGGTATATTTAGATTTAGTGGGTCCATTAGATAAGGATTTAGATGATAATGTTTACATATTAAGTTTGCAGTGTGAACTGAGTAAGTACGTGGAGGCGTATCCAATTAAACGAAAAGACACGGTAAGTGTTGCAAGAGCATTTGTAAATAATTTTATTCTTAGGTATGGTTTACCAAAAACCATTGCTACGGATCGAGGTACAGAGTTCATGTCAGAAACAATGACTGAAGTATGCAAATTACTACAGATTGAAAAGGTAAATTCTACATCTTATCATCATCAATCATTAGGTGCACTAGAGAATACACATAAACACCTAGCTGCATTTTTAAGAGCTCAATGTGACGGACATACTGAGACTTGGAGTCAATGGCTTCAATATTGGTGTTTCTCGTATAATACTACGGTACATACAGAAACTAGGTATACACCGTTTGAATTAGTGTTTGGTAAATCATGTAATTTACCTAACAATTTAACTAATGATATCGTAGAGCCTTTATATAACTCCGATAACTATGCATTAGAACTAAAGTATAGGATACAATTAGCAAATAGGGAAGCTAGAAATAATTTATTATTAAGGAAAATGGAAAGAAAATGTTCATATGATAGAAAGTGTAATCCTGTAGTTTATAAGAAAGGAGATTTAATATTATTAAGGAATGAAACTGGAAAAAAGTTAGATAAGTTGTTTGATGGTCCATATCCAGTATTACATGAAAATGAACCAAATGTAACTATATTAAAAAATGGTAGATCTGAAATTGTTCATAAAAATAGAACAAAGCGATATGTAACTTAGTATAGTACCTTTAATAATCCTTGTTTAGTTTAAGTGTTGTAACTTTGTTATCGGATCCGTGACACTTTGTTTCTTTTAGCTCATAAATTATGATAAGGTATAGGATTGAATAAACACTTCAAATATTGTTTTTTTAAGTTTTGATTTTTTTATGAGACTTGTTGAAATTTAAACTTATCGATGTTTGACATTTCAGTTGATATATTAGTGTACTTGAATTTTAGTAGGAATGTTAGTAAAGAGTGTTATGATTTTGAATAGATAATCACCAAAGTTTTTTTTTTTTTAAGATAGTTGATTAAGTATAATTAGTTTTGAAATTTGTGTATCTTTTTTTTTTTAATGTTATTAGTATAAAAAAATAAGAATGTATCTTAATTTACATTTTATTTTTTTCTTTTAGGGGGAAGATGTAGTGTGTAGTCATGTGTAACCTTTAAATAGCGTGACTTAAGATAAATAAATGCATTCACAACGGAGCACTCGTGGTTTCAATACGTTCCCGGTTCCCACAGTACACACACTACTAGTAGTACCGCTCCCACTCGCGACCCGCGCCAGTCGCACACCGACACCTCGCCCGTGCCGCACACCTACACACACACTACTAGTAGTACCGCTCCCACTCGCGACCCGCGCCACTCGCACACCGACACCTCGCCCGTGCCGCACACCTACACACACACTACTAGTAGTACCGCTCCCACTCGCGACCCGCGCCAGTCGCACACCGACACCTCGCCCGTGCCGCGCACCTACACACACACTACTAGTAGTACCGCTCCCACTCGCGACCCGCGCCAGTCGCACACCGACACCTCGCCCGTGCCGCGCACCTACACACACACTACTAGTAGTACCGCTCCCACTCGCGACCCGCGCCACTCGCACACCGACACCTCGCCCGTGCCGCACACCTACACACACACTACTAGTAGTACCGCTCCCACTCGCGACCCGCGCCACTCGCACACCGACACCTCGCCCGTGCCGCACACCTACACACACACTACTAGTAGTACCGCTCCCACTCGCGACCCGCGCCACTCGCACACCGACACCTCGCCCGTGCCGCACACCTACACACACACACTACTAGTAGTACCGCTCCCACTCGCGACCCGCGCCACTCGCACACCGACACCTCGCCCGTGCCGCACACCTACACACACACTACTAGTAGTACCGCTCCCACTCGCGACCCGCGCCACTCGCACACCGACACCTCGCCCGTGCCGCACACCTACACACACACTACTAGTAGTACCGCTCCCACTCGCGACCCGCGCCAGTCGCACACCGACACCTCGCCCGTGCCGCACACCTACACACACACTACTAGTAGTACCGCTCCCACTCGCGACCCGCGCCACTCGCACACCGACACCTCGCCCGTGCCGCACACCTACACACACACTACTAGTAGTACCGCTCCCACTCGCGACCCGCGCCAGTCGCACACCGACACCTCGCCCGTGCCGCACACCTACACACACACTACTAGTAGTACCGCTCCCACTCGCGACCCGCGCCACTCGCACACCGACACCTCGCCCGTGCCGCACACCTACACACACACTACTAGTAGTACCGCTCCCACTCGCGACCCGCGCCACTCGCACACCGACACCTCGCCCGTGCCGCACACCTACACACACACTACTAGTAGTACCGCTCCCACTCGCGACCCGCGCCACTCGCACACCGACACCTCGCCCGTGCCGCACACCTACACACACACTACTAGTAGTACCGCTCCCACTCGCGACCCGCGCCAGTCGCACACCGACACCTCGCCCGTGCCGCACACCTACACACACACTACTAGTAGTACCGCTCCCACTCGCGACCCGCGCCACTCGCACACCGACACCTCGCCCGTGCCGCACACCTACACACACACTACTAGTAGTACCGCTCCCACTCGCGACCCGCGCCACTCGCACACCGACACCTCGCCCGTGCCGCACACCTACACACACACTACTAGTAGTACCGCTCCCACTCGCGACCCGCGCCACTCGCACACCGACACCTCGCCCGTGCCGCACACCTACACACACACTACTAGTAGTACCGCTCCCACTCGCGACCCGCGCCACTCGCACACCGACACCTCGCCCGTGCCGCACACCTACACACACACTACTAGTAGTACCGCTCCCACTCGCGACCCGCGCCAGTCGCACACCGACACCTCGCCCGTGCCGCACACCTACACACACACTACTAGTAGTACCGCTCCCACTCGCGACCCGCGCCACTCGCACACCGACACCTCGCCCGTGCCGCACACCTACACACACACTACTAGTAGTACCGCTCCCACTCGCGACCCGCGCCACTCGCACACCGACACCTCGCCCGTGCCGCACACCTACACACACACTACTAGTAGTACCGCTCCCACTCGCGACCCGCGCCACTCGCACACCGACACCTCGCCCGTGCCGCACACCTACACACACACTACTAGTAGTACCGCTCCCACTCGCGACCCGCGCCACTCGCACACCGACACCTCGCCCGTGCCGCACACCTACACACACACTACTAGTAGTACCGCTCCCACTCGCGACCCGCGCCACTCGCACACCGACACCTCGCCCGTGCCGCACACCTACACACACACTACTAGTAGTACCGCTCCCACTCGCGACCCGCGCCACTCGCACACCGACACCTCGCCCGTGCCGCACACCTACACACACACTACTAGTAGTACCGCTCCCACTCGCGACCCGCGCCACTCGCACACCGACACCTCGCCCGTGCCGCACACCTACACACACACTACTAGTAGTACCGCTCCCACTCGCGACCCGCGCCACTCGCACACCGACACCTCGCCCGTGCCGCACACCTACACACACACTACTAGTAGTACCGCTCCCACTCGCGACCCGCGCCACTCGCACACCGACACCTCGCCCGTGCCGCACACCTACACACACACTACTAGTAGTACCGCTCCCACTCGCGACCCGCGCCACTCGCACACCGACACCTCGCCCGTGCCGCACACCTACACACACACTACTAGTAGTACCGCTCCCGCCACCAGCAGGTTGTTGGGCACGAGCAGCGTGAGGCCGCGCAGGAAGGCGTCGGTCTGTAGCCGGCCGCCACACACACCCTACTCAACTAGTACACGTATAGTTACCAGCAGCTCGAGCTGGTTCTCATCGAAGATGGCCAGCAGGTTGTCGGGCACGAGCAGCGTAAGGCCGCGCAGGAAGGCGTCGGTCTCGAGCCGGCAGCGCGCCGCCAGCCGCCACTGCGCCAGCGCGTCCAGGTACTGCAGCTTTGTGCTGTTGCGAACCTGCAACAATACATATATACATAATACAACGTGTTCCATCATTCAACAATAAGCGGGCACCAGGGTAATACAAGTAAATCTCACCCGTATCGTGGAGCCATTAGGGACAAGGTCGTGTGTCTCCACCAGCCGGCCTGACGAGTCGTACACATCCTCCGCGAAGTATATCTCAGGAACAGAGTCGCAGGAGTCCAGGTCTGTGTCTAGCACGTATTTGATCTTGGATAGGTAAAGTTCTGGGTCGTCTTGTTCGAAATACTGGGGAAGTAAGTACAACACTTGTTTTATACAAAAAGCTCGAAGTGATCTGTATCAAGTGGTGTACTGTACCAGAGAGCACATACCTTGTAATGCACCCTGAGGCCGATGATCTGCGCGAGGAAGGAGCGCGTGAGGCGGGCCCGCACCAGCTGCCGGTACGTGCCGCCCAGCGCGCTCTCATACAGGCACTTGCCCACTAATTTGCCCGCTAACTCGAAGTGTTTTAGCTGGAAAAAACCATCGTATTTTTATTATCTGTATGTTACATTCATCATATCAGCCGGATGTCCACTGCTGAACATAGGCCTCCCCCATTAAACTTCTACGGTTTTGTGCCGCTTGCATCCAGCGGCACCCAGCGACTCTGACCAGGTCGTCGGTCCACCGCAGTGGGATGTCGTCCCGCTCGGCGCGCATCACTACGTGGTCGCCATGAAAGAACTTCTCTATCGGTTAATAGAGCGATGTGGCCTGCCCATACCACTGCAGCTTACTAACTCTACGAGCTATATCGGTAATTTTTGTTCTCCTGCGAATTTCTTCGCTTCGGACCCTGTCACGTAGAGAAATTCCGAGCATAGCTCGTTCTATACCTCGCTGAGTGACTGAGCTTATTTTTGCGGCCAGTAGTGAAAGACCACGTATGTTTTTTTTTTTTTTTTTTAATTAAATGGGCTTGCGTTTGGCCACTGACCCGCCCATAAGGGACGAAGACGAAGCTTAA
Source organism: Polyploca ridens (assembly GCA_951394255.1). NCBI lineage: Eukaryota > Metazoa > Arthropoda > Insecta > Lepidoptera > Drepanidae > Polyploca > Polyploca ridens. Next base: position 17,536,731 of record OX596251.1, read on the forward strand.
GATGGAACACGCTTACCCAAAAGGAACCTATTCACTCTGGCCTTGAAAGTCCCAAGGTTATGTGAGTGAGGAAACACAGTCGCCGGAAGCAAGTTCCACTCCCTTGCTGTCCGCATTATAAATGAGGATGCAAAACGCTGTGTCCGTATATTCGGTATGGCAACAACGTACGGGTGAAAATTTTCTCGGCGTCTTGTGGGTGGATGTCATCACTATCACGTATAACACGCACTGATTGAAGACCTTTGTCTTCAGATTATGAGGTACTCTGGATGTGAAGATATGCCGCAGCTTCCCGAACGCTGTCCAGCCGAGTTGGATTCTTCGATTGACCTCTTTGTCGAAGTTGGACAATTTGTCCTACGTAAACATACTTTTCTACAACTTCGAGAACAGTGTTCCCAACAATCACCGGTATTTTTTTTTTTATATACCATCGGTGATGGCGCCAATTAGTAAACCATTTTATAAATCGTTTTAATAGATTGATGCCTCCTTCCTAATCTACCGTCCCATCCCTATTATCCAACCTACTACGTCATTTGCATTATGGAAGTGCACGCGGCCGGTGGGCGAGTCGTGGAAGGAGGCGAACAGCCCGAACTTGGCGTCGAACAGTGTGTGTGTTGTGTACCTTGAGATGGTTGGGGCGGTGCGGGCCGGGGTTGGGGTGCACCAGGCCGGTGGGCGAGTCGTGGAAGGAGGCGAACAGCCCGAACTTGGCGTCGAACAGTGTGTGTGTTGTGTACCTTGAGATGGTTGGGGCGGTGCGGGCCGGGGTTGGGGTGCACCAGGCCGGTGGGCGAGTCGTGGAAGGAGGCGAACAGCCCGAACTTGGCGTCGAACAGTGTGTGTGTTGTGTACCTTGAGATGGTTGGGGCGGTGCGGGCCGGGGTTGGGGTGCACCAGGCCGGTGGGCGAGTCGTGGAAGGAGGCGAACAGCCCGAACTTGGCGTCGAACAGTGTGTGTGTTGTGTACCTTGAGATGGTTGGGGCGGTGCGGGCCGGGGTTGGGGTGCACCAGGCCGGTGGGCGAGTCGTGGAAGGAGGCGAACAGCCCGAACTTGGCGTCGAACAGTGTGTGTGTTGTGTACCTTGAGATGGTTGGGGCGGTGCGGGCCGGGGTTGGGGTGCACCAGGCCGGTGGGCGAGTCGTGGAAGGAGGCGAACAGCCCGAACTTGGCGTCGAACAGTGTGTGTGTTGTGTACCTTGAGATGGTTGGGGCGGTGCGGGCCGGGGTTGGGGTGCACCAGGCCGGTGGGCGAGTCGTGGAAGGAGGCGAACAGCCCGAACTTGGCGTCGAACAGTGTGTGTGTTGTGTACCTTGAGATGGTTGGGGCGGTGCGGGCCGGGGTTGGGGTGCACCAGGCCGGTGGGCGAGTCGTGGAAGGAGGCGAACAGCCCGAACTTGGCGTCGAACAGTGTGTGTGTTGTGTACCTTGAGATGGTTGGGGCGGTGCGGGCCGGGGTTGGGGTGCACCAGGCCGGTGGGCGAGTCGTGGAAGGAGGCGAACAGCCCGAACTTGGCGTCGAACAGTGTGTGTGTTGTGTACCTTGAGATGGTTGGGGCGGTGCGGGCCGGGGTTGGGGTGCACCAGGCCGGTGGGCGAGTCGTGGAAGGAGGCGAACAGCCCGAACTTGGCGTCGAACAGTGTGTGTGTTGTGTACCTTGAGATGGTTGGGGCGGTGCGGGCCGGGGTTGGGGTGCACCAGGCCGGTGGGCGAGTCGTGGAAGGAGGCGAACAGCCCGAACTTGGCGTCGAACAGTGTGTGTGTTGTGTACCTTGAGATGGTTGGGGCGGTGCGGGCCGGGGTTGGGGTGCACCAGGCCGGTGGGCGAGTCGTGGAAGGAGGCGAACAGCCCGAACTTGGCGTCGAACAGTGTGTGTGTTGTGTACCTTGAGATGGTTGGGGCGGTGCGGGCCGGGGTTGGGGTGCACCAGGCCGGTGGGCGAGTCGTGGAAGGAGGCGAACAGCCCGAACTTGGCGTCGAACAGTGTGTGTGTTGTGTACCTTGAGATGGTTGGGGCGGTGCGGGCCGGGGTTGGGGTGCACCAGGCCGGTGGGCGAGTCGTGGAAGGAGGCGAACAGCCCGAACTTGGCGTCGAACAGTGTGTGTGTTGTGTACCTTGAGATGGTTGGGGCGGTGCGGGCCGGGGTTGGGGTGCACCAGGCCGGTGGGCGAGTCGTGGAAGGAGGCGAACAGCCCGAACTTGGCGTCGAACAGTGTGTGTGTTGTGTACCTTGAGATGGTTGGGGCGGTGCGGGCCGGGGTTGGGGTGCACCAGGCCGGTGGGCGAGTCGTGGAAGGAGGCGAACAGCCCGAACTTGGCGTCGAACAGTGTGTGTGTTGTGTACCTTGAGATGGTTGGGGCGGTGCGGGCCGGGGTTGGGGTGCACCAGGCCGGTGGGCGAGTCGTGGAAGGAGGCGAACAGCCCGAACTTGGCGTCGAACAGTGTGTGTGTTGTGTACCTTGAGATGGTTGGGGCGGTGCGGGCCGGGGTTGGGGTGCACCAGGCCGGTGGGCGAGTCGTGGAAGGAGGCGAACAGCCCGAACTTGGCGTCGAACAGTGTGTGTGTTGTGTACCTTGAGATGGTTGGGGCGGTGCGGGCCGGGGTTGGGGTGCACCAGGCCGGTGGGCGAGTCGTGGAAGGAGGCGAACAGCCCGAACTTGGCGTCGAACAGTGTGTGTGTTGTGTACCTTGAGATGGTTGGGGCGGTGCGGGCCGGGGTTGGGGTGCACCAGGCCGGTGGGCGAGTCGTGGAAGGAGGCGAACAGCCCGAACTTGGCGTCGAACAGTGTGTGTGTTGTGTACCTTGAGATGGTTGGGGCGGTGCGGGCCGGGGTTGGGGTGCACCAGGCCGGTGGGCGAGTCGTGGAAGGAGGCGAACAGCCCGAACTTGGCGTCGAACAGTGTGTGTGTTGTGTACCTTGAGATGGTTGGGGCGGTGCGGGCCGGGGTTGGGGTGCACCAGGCCGGTGGGCGAGTCGTGGAAGGAGGCGAACAGCCCGAACTTGGCGTCGAACAGTGTGTGTGTTGTGTACCTTGAGATGGTTGGGGCGGTGCGGGCCGGGGTTGGGGTGCACCAGGCCGGTGGGCGAGTCGTGGAAGGAGGCGAACAGCCCGAACTTGGCGTCGAACAGTGTGTGTGTTGTGTACCTTGAGATGGTTGGGGCGGTGCGGGCCGGGGTTGGGGTGCACCAGGCCGGTGGGCGAGTCGTGGAAGGAGGCGAACAGCCCGAACTTGGCGTCGAACAGTGTGTGTGTTGTGTACCTTGAGATGGTTGGGGCGGTGCGGGCCGGGGTTGGGGTGCACCAGGCCGGTGGGCGAGTCGTGGAAGGAGGCGAACAGCCCGAACTTGGCGTCAAACAGCTGCCCGCACACCACCGAGAACCACTCGCGCCGCACCCCGCCCCAGTCCACACCTGTACATATAATACAGTGCCATAAAACAAGTTACTCCTTTAAAAACGCATAGTGCAAGACTATTTTCCAACTAGACAGGTTGCGATGGTAGATGATTTTCAATTCAGGTGCCTTTCATCAAGGAAAAATCGCTTTAGAGTAGTAATACTGAACAATCAAATTCCGAAACTAGTCAGTGATTTCGAACAGTAAAGACCAATCACTGCATCGTGTGTAGGGATTGCAAAATCCGGATTTTTCAAATCCGGATTCCATGTTTATCATCACATATAAATCCGGATCATACGGATTTTTCGAATTTTGGTATTATTTTTTTGCAATCTTTTGTAATTTTAAACTGTACGCGTAGTTTTATGCTAAACTATTAGTAGTTTGAAAATGGGTGTTCTATTTTATTGTTTTTCCATTGTTTTTCAATAAAATTGGAAATATTCTAAAAAAAAATATAGACTTGCGTTTGGCCACTGAGCCGTCATTAAGGATAATGACGAAACCTAAGTTGGACCCTTACCCAGATGAAACCTATTCACCATGACCTTGAAAGTGGCTAGATTGTAAGAGTCAGGTAACACAGACGCCGGCCGGAAGCAAGTTCGACTCCCTTGTTGTCCGCATGACAGGTATGTCAACAACGTACGGGTGAAAATTTTCCCGGCTTCTTGTTGTTCGGAGTAAAATTAGGGATGGTGGTTGGAATAAGGTTAAACAATTCCTGCACACACTCTCCAAATATATCCTGCAGAAAACCGATAAGGCAAGCAACCTTTCTTCGATCGTCGAGGCTCGTGAATTACGTCCTAATTAAAGTCTCATCTCCGATGTGTGAGATGAGATGATCTCTTGGTGGCATTAAAAGTGACCAGATTGGCATTGCCCCAATCGGAGACTGCCTGTAAGGTCACGTTCAAACGCTCTACCATGGCCTCTCGCAACAATTCGATCTAGTCACTGGTGGCTCACGCGCTAGAAATATAGACAACGGTGCTATCGTCTGCGTACCCATAAATACCAGGCTTCACCAGATCGTTAATATGCAGAAGAAATAAGGTTGCAGAGTGAACTGAACCCTGAAGCATTGATTGCCAAAAGGTCCGACGAACACCCGTCTATGACCACATGAATAAAACGTTCGCTCAGGAAATTGGAAACCCAAGCGTACAGACCACTAGAGACTCCATATCAAGGAAGATTACTTAGAAGGCTGGTGTGCCAGACCCGAAATTAAATAAAATTCTGAGATCAGCCGATGTACTAAATGCTTTCAGCGGTAACCCATCTAGAACTATATATTCTTGATATTACGTTGTGCAGAGTTGTTACTCGCGCCGCGCACGCGTCGCCTCCATCTAAGACTTAGCTACTAGCTAGATGGATGAGCGGGAGCAACTAGCAGCGTGTGAGCCGAGCAGTTTATAGATTTTATTATAGACCTTATAGGCACCATGACAGACACGGCAACGCAATCGCACGAACTAAAGCGCAGGAGTTTTAAATATTATGCAGATTTGTGCATCAGAGTAATACTGACCTACATCTACTGGATATTCAATGATGAGAATTGTAATTAACCATCAACTATTGTCAATTATGATTTAAGGGTAAACATCAGTTACGAGGCGGGATTTTTGAATTTTTTAGGTTTTTTTGTTACCTTCGTAGAACAATATGGATAGATGTTTCAGTGATTAGCGACAGTAGAAGTTCATTTGGCACATTGAATGTTTTTTGTATAATATGAGCCTTTCTCACGGTTTCTCTAAAAACCGTAAAACTTACTATTTTGGGAAATGTATAAAAATAGTTAATCTTAAACAAAAAGTATCAATTTTACAATATGCTAAATGAAATACTGGTCGCGAATCACTGAAATATCTATCCATGTTGTTATATGAAGGAAAAAAGAATAAAAACTCGAAAAAAATCAAATTTCCCGCCTCGTATCTGATGTTTAACCTTAAATCCGAAAAAACCGGATTTGATTCTGAATATTCGGATTTATATAAGGCTAAAAATCCGGATTTTTCAGTCATTTTCGAATTTCGAAGTATCCGGTTTGCAATCCCTAATCGTGTTTTTCACTTGACCAATCAGAGCGCATTGTCGGCGGTGGGTAATTGGCGGAATATATTTCAACCAAAAGTAACGTCATTGCGCTTTTTGGGTTAATTGTTCGATGTACAAAGGTCTAAAATAGCTGCAAATGAGGCACAAAGAGACTTTCAGGTCGTCAAAAGGTCAAAACAGCTCTATATGGGCTAAGAAAGTACCCAAGTAATATGAAAATATGAGTACCTTGCTCCCCCTGGAAGGTGACGTCAAAGTTCTTGCACCAGTCGGCGACAGTCAGGTGCCTGGTGGCCTTGAGGCTGCTCCGCACTAGCTCCGAGCGGACCACGCGGATGGCCAGCTTCTCGTGCGGATGTCGCGCGTGGGCCTTGCGGATCTCGCTGTAGAAAAAGTCTTGTTTGTTCTATTGAAAAAAAGATAAGTAATGACGGTATTTAATAACTGATTGTAGTTATGATAATCATATTACTTATGCTGGTAGCGTTTGCGATAGAATTGCAATAGAGCCAAAACACGGATGTATTTAACATAAGCACTGGAATTTTTTCGGGCAAAATATTAGATGAAACGTCTTTTGTACGAAATTAACATCCTTTTTCATATGTCTTTGGGCATCGAGGAAAAATTCCTTTAGATTAGTAATACCAAGCAATCCAATTTCGCAACTAGTCAGTGCTTTTGCACTAATTTTGATCATTAAGGACCAATCAATGCATCGTTTGTTCTTTACTTGACCAGTCAGAGTGCATGAGTCTTTGACTTAGCCAATGAGAGTGCATTCAGTGGTGGAAAATTTAAGGAATAGATTTCAAAAAAATGAGCGTCATGGCGCTTCTTTGGGTTAACTGTTCGATGGTTTAGGGCTAGTTAGCATGCACTATCCAAGAGAGAGGTAAGATTCCACCTAAGTTTAGTTTTATAAATGTAAGTAGTTACCTTGAATGAGTCCTCGCCCCCACAGTTGGCAATGAGCAGCTGCGTGAAGGTGGCGGCGAGCAGGTCCCGCTCGGGCGCCGCTAACCTCAGTGCTGCCTGAACTCCATCCTCCACCCAGAACTCCCCCCCAGGACCTGGACCCTCGCGCGGCAGCAGGATCAGCTGGACACCACACACAAGCTAGCCTTACACCTGGGCCTCTACCGCATACGGATCAATTAACCCGCCCCTTTTAATTCCCATCTAGTGCCCCCCCGCGTTATACAAAAGAATCTAAAAGAGAGGGTTGGAGCATCCCAACTGGGAAAGTTTCTCCACCTTTAATAAGGTGCTGAGTCGCCAAAGTTCCAGGAGGAGGCCTTGTACGAGGACCAATGGTGTTATCCCTTCCGCAACCGGCACAGAGACTCTTAATCCGGCTTATAAACCAAAAGATGCTATGAAACGAAACTTAGCGCTTACTATCAGGCGATTCTTACGGTTGTTTGCTACCTTAGTAGTTTGACAAATAATTACCCATGAAAGAACTAATTTCGCATCGGATGGATTATACATTCTAGATTCCCTTTCAGAAACCACAAAACACAACAATATTTGATTGAATTAAGAATGTACAATCCTAACTTTAATAAAATAAATGCAAAAGTGAGTTTGTTTGTTTGTTTATAACGCCTTCACGCCTCAACTTCTCAACGAATCATTATGAAATTTGGCATGCAGATAGCCTATGGTATGAAAAAGGACAACACAACGCGGATGAAACCGCGGGGGATAGCTAGTACTTTAATATTTATTCGATAGTAAACACAAACAATTTCGCGTGGTATACTTTAAAGAAGTATATCATGCTAATCTAAGCTCTATCATAATGAAGCTTAGATTAAATTACCTTTGTAGATGGGCAGAGTCTGAAGGAGGTGATCCGCTTGGGTATGAACTTAAGGAAGTAGTCCTTGAGCGTGAGATGCTTGGGCGAGACGCAGCACAATACGCGGCGCGGTTTACCCGCACTCGCGCCCGCGTCTACTCCCGCACCCGCGCCCGCACTTGTACCCGCGTTGCCCGCAACCCCACCCACAGCTATGAGACGCGCCTCGAAGCATATGTTGTGTCGTTTGGACGATATGTTGCGTTGCACTGTCGCTGTGTCGCTTGCTACCAACCACACAACATCGTATAATTAATATACGTGTCTTTTGATCTGTTACTGTAGACAATATAGAACCTTAAAAAATCGTGATGATCCATAAGTTATCTTGGGTACTCTGGCTACGGATTATTTAAAGCAGTGAGATGGCTACACGAAGCCTACGCTTTGTCCGAGGAGCTGGACTGGCTGATGATTTAGCCACAAAAAAAGGCCCATTAGAAGCCTATTATTACAAAAGAAAAGCACAAGAACAGATCTCCACAGGTTGAGCACGTTCCTTTAAATGGGATTTCTAGAGAAAACAAAATTCCGATGTTTTTCTTGTGTTATGAATCGGAACAGATAAAGTCAAATTCTCCAGCTAAAAAAATAAAAAAAGAATGTGCTTATGAAATATCATAAAAGTTTATTTAGGAAGGTCGGTATCATCTCTCATACATGGTTATAGTCCAAAGCTTCGCGGAAAATTATAGAGGGAATGGATTTCACAAAGATAAATTACGCAATTTTTGAAGGAATCTATAACTCACCAGTAAGCACAATGCAGTCAAACTCCCCGTTATGCAGCAGCACATTATCATAGTATATAGCGGCGTGATAGATCCCGGCACAGTCGAAGCACAACGCCAGGGTCACGCGTTGGTTCACAGAGTCATACTGGAATGTAGCTGATGAAGACAGCTTCTCGTCTACTTCACCGCCCAGGGGACTGATCTTTACTGAGAACCCCTGTAACAATCACGTTTGGTGTAGGAATGGATAGTCATTGTTATAAGTTGTTACACAGTTGATTTTACAGAGTTATGTGCAGGTTGTGCGAGTGGAGTGCACATGTTGTACACGTTACCTGGGGCGGCTCGTGGTCGGGTAGCGGCGCGGGGTTGTCGTACTGGTCGCGCGGGTGTATGTGCAGGTTGTGCGAGTGGAGTGCACATGTTGTACACGTTACCTGGGGCGGCTCGTGGTCGGGTAGCGGCGCGGGGTTGTCGTACTGGTCGCGCGGGTGTATGTGCAGGTTGTGCGAGTGGAGTGCACATGTTGTACACGTTACCTGGGGCGGCTCGTGGTCGGGTAGCGGCGCGGGGTTGTCGTACTGGTCGCGCGGGTGTATGTGCAGGTTGTGCGAGTGGAGTGCACATGTTGTACACGTTACCTGGGGCGGCTCGTGGTCGGGTAGCGGCGCGGGGTTGTCGTACTGGTCGCGCGGGTGTATGTGCAGGTTGTGCGAGTGGAGTGCACATGTTGTACACGTTACCTGGGGCGGCTCGTGGTCGGGTAGCGGCGCGGGGTTGTCGTACTGGTCGCGCGGGTGTATGTGCAGGTTGTGCGAGTGGAGTGCACATGTTGTACACGTTACCTGGGGCGGCTCGTGGTCGGGTAGCGGCGCGGGGTTGTCGTACTGGTCGCGCGGGTGTATGTGCAGGTTGTGCGAGTGGAGTGCACATGTTGTACACGTTACCTGGGGCGGCTCGTGGTCGGGTAGCGGCGCGGGGTTGTCGTACTGGTCGCGCGGGTGTATGTGCAGGTTGTGCGAGTGGAGTGCACATGTTGTACACGTTACCTGGGGCGGCTCGTGGTCGGGTAGCGGCGCGGGGTTGTCGTACTGGTCGCGCGGGTGTATGTGCAGGTTGTGCGAGTGGAGTGCACATGTTGTACACGTTACCTGGGGCGGCTCGTGGTCGGGTAGCGGCGCGGGGTTGTCGTACTGGTCGCGCGGGTGTATGTGCAGGTTGTGCGAGTGGAGTGCACATGTTGTACACGTTACCTGGGGCGGCTCGTGGTCGGGTAGCGGCGCGGGGTTGTCGTACTGGTCGCGCGGGTGTATGTGCAGGTTGTGCGAGTGGAGTGCACATGTTGTACACGTTACCTGGGGCGGCTCGTGGTCGGGTAGCGGCGCGGGGTTGTCGTACTGGTCGCGCGGGTGTATGTGCAGGTTGTGCGAGTGGAGTGCACATGTTGTACACGTTACCTGGGGCGGCTCGTGGTCGGGTAGCGGCGCGGGGTTGTCGTACTGGTCGCGCGGATGTATGTGCAGGTTGTGCGAGTGGAGTGCACATGTTGTACACGTTACCAGCGGGGTTATTTTAAAACGGTCGGATTCGGAATCGGGAGCGGAATCGGAAACCTTTATCCGATGAAGTTCCGATCGCGGAAAGTTGGAGTGCGTTTACAAAGTTTGTTTTCAATAATGGTAGGAAATGGTAAACCTAAACTAAAATAAAAGTAAAATCGAAATGATTACGGATTTTCATTGTTGAAAGGCCTCATTTAAACACTCATATCAAATGCATAAAGACAGATACTTGTTATTTTTTATATTTTAGATTAAGGTCTACATTGTGTTATATGTATGTATAAACATAAAAAAATGGTTTTCTAGTTTTATCGAACTTCGGAAACCGACTGATAGGTCAAAGTAATTGTTGTTTATAATATTCGAAAAAGTCAGGCAAAGGTTTGAGCCATACAGCCTAATCGTATTTGAGTTATACCTAAGTTCTAGTCACAAAATAAATCACTTTCATAATAGTACGCACTGTCAGTCACAGTCTATAAACGTCATGTGTTACTAAAATAGTGGTCAATAAACTAAAACTTCTCACGGACTTTTTGGAGACAACTTGAAGTCACGATACACATAATTCATTTAATTTCCCTCATTGGTGCGCGAGGATTGATCTTTATAGGATAAAACACCACAGATAATATGCAATAAAACTCAAAATACACGATTTTTTTAAAATAAAACGAAAACGCAACGTCACTTTGCAAGTTCCCGCCAAAAAGCCCTCTATGTCAAAGTATTTTTTTTTTCAGTACATTCATGGAGAATATAATAAAACAAATATTTTATGATTACGTAGATTTTTTAGTGGTAGTGAATCTAGCATCCAACTTGAGTAAAGGTATTGAGTGACCAATATGTTTTAGTTCCTACGAAGTTTGAGTATGTAGCTATTATTACTTTTACCGCCGACCTTTCTAATTCATTATTTACCTAAAAAATAGGGGCAAACACACTCCGTTTAGTACCAAGTAACCTTTATATAAGTTTAAATAATGCGTTTGTATTAAATAATGGTCAAAAACGAACATTAAATAAAATTCGGAAAGAATTCCGCCAGCTAAAAGCTATCGGAAACTTTTAGATGAATCGGATTGATATATCCGTCGAGAAACGTCAAACTATTCGAATTCGGAAATTAAAATAGCAATGGGCGCATCCGGAATATATTTATTTTAGTTTAGGTTTTATTTGTAACACTTAAATTGTACTATTATCATACTATGTTAAATAAATATTGATGTTCTTATAGTTTTGATTGTATTTTAATGTGCAAATACATATTTTTATTATTATTTTATCGTGTCGGAAACTCATCTCGGAAGTTTCCGATTCCGCTCCCGATTCCGAATCCGACCGTTTTAAAATAACCCCGCTGGGGCGGCTCGTGGTCGGGTAGCGGCGCGGGGTTGTCGTACTGGTCGCGCGGGTGTATGTGCAGGTTGTGCGAGTGGAGTGCACATGTTGTACACGTTACCTGGGGCGGCTCGTGGTCGGGTAGCGGCGCGGGGTTGTCGTACTGGTCGCGCGGGTGTATGTGCAGGTTGTGCGAGTGGAGTGCACATGTTGTACACGTTACCTGGGGCGGCTCGTGGTCGGGTAGCGGCGCGGGGTTGTCGTACTGGTCGCGCGGGTGTATGTGCAGGTTGTGCGAGTGGAGTGCACATGTTGTACACGTTACCTGGGGCGGCTCGTGGTCGGGTAGCGGCGCGGGGTTGTCGTACTGGTCGCGCGGGTGTATGTGCAGGTTGTGCGAGTGGAGTGCACATGTTGTACACGTTACCTGGGGCGGCTCGTGGTCGGGTAGCGGCGCGGGGTTGTCGTACTGGTCGCGCGGGTGTATGTGCAGGTTGTGCGAGTGGAGTGCACATGTTGTACACGTTACCTGGGGCGGCTCGTGGTCGGGTAGCGGCGCGGGGTTGTCGTACTGGTCGCGCGGGTGTATGTGCAGGTTGTGCGAGTGGAGTGCACATGTTGTACACGTTACCTGGGGCGGCTCGTGGTCGGGTAGCGGCGCGGGGTTGTCGTACTGGTCGCGCGGGTGTATGTGCAGGTTGTGCGAGTGGAGTGCACATGTTGTACACGTTACCTGGGGCGGCTCGTGGTCGGGTAGCGGCGCGGGGTTGTCGTACTGGTCGCGCGGGTGTATGTGCAGGTTGTGCGAGTGGAGTGCACATGTTGTACACGTTACCTGGGGCGGCTCGTGGTCGGGTAGCGGCGCGGGGTTGTCGTACTGGTCGCGCGGGTGTATGTGCAGGTTGTGCGAGTGGAGTGCACATGTTGTACACGTTACCTGGGGCGGCTCGTGGTCGGGTAGCGGCGCGGGGTTGTCGTACTGGTCGCGCGGGTGTATGTGCAGGTTGTGCGAGTGGAGTGCACATGTTGTACACGTTACCTGGGGCGGCTCGTGGTCGGGTAGCGGCGCGGGGTTGTCGTACTGGTCGCGCGGGTGTATGTGCAGGTTGTGCGAGTGGAGTGCACATGTTGTACACGTTACCTGGGGCGGCTCGTGGTCGGGTAGCGGCGCGGGGTTGTCGTACTGGTCGCGCGGGTGTATGTGCAGGTTGTGCGAGTGGAGTGCACATGTTGTACACGTTACCTGGGGCGGCTCGTGGTCGGGTAGCGGCGCGGGGTTGTCGTACTGGTCGCGCGGGTGTATGTGCAGGTTGTGCGAGTGGAGTGCACATGTTGTACACGTTACCTGGGGCGGCTCGTGGTCGGGTAGCGGCGCGGGGTTGTCGTACTGGTCGCGCGGGTGTATGTGCAGGTTGTGCGAGTGGAGTGCACATGTTGTACACGTTACCTGGGGCGGCTCGTGGTCGGGTAGCGGCGCGGGGTTGTCGTACTGGTCGCGCGGGTGTATGTGCAGGTTGTGCGAGTGGAGTGCACATGTTGTACACGTTACCTGGGGCGGCTCGTGGTCGGGTAGCGGCGCGGGGTTGTCGTACTGGTCGCGCGGGTGTATGTGCAGGTTGTGCGAGTGGAGTGCACATGTTGTACACGTTACCTGGGGCGGCTCGTGGTCGGGTAGCGGCGCGGGGTTGTCGTACTGGTCGCGCGGGTGTATGTGCAGGTTGTGCGAGTGGAGTGCACATGTTGTACACGTTACCTGGGGCGGCTCGTGGTCGGGTAGCGGCGCGGGGTTGTCGTACTGGTCGCGCGGGTGTATGTGCAGGTTGCGCGCGTGGTGCGCCACGTAGAGCAGCGCGGCGTGCGCGCGCCCCACCCGCGACCGCCGCGCCTCCACGCGACCCGCCACGAACCACTTGCGGAACGGACTGCCGCACGTCGACACGCCGCCTACCACATCAATACGATAACATTACCACACTCTACTCTTGCACTATAATGAGAGGGGTTAAGACCTAACGTACACCTAGCGAGACGAGAAAGCTTCGTCTCTGCCAGAACATTATCTTCTTTGCCGGCGTAACCACTAGTGGATGCCTCGTGTACATCGAAGCAATTAAAAGCGAGCGAGCGGGAAGCTAAAGCTATAAACTTTAGCTATACAAAGGTTTCCATCAACACCATCATTAAATCCATAGTTCAGTCAAAACTTATTGTTGGGGGGTTTTTATACCCATTAAACCAATATAAATGCTGGAAAAGGTTCTTCCTAGCGCCAAAACAATTGTTAGGAGGTTATTAAAAGTTGATCACTTGAAATATTTCTGAAAGGATGTAATGTACAGACTTACCGATTGTGACTGATATGATGTAAACGCCTGCGGTCCTCACAGTGAATTTCACTCTCGCTGTGTTCGCTTGCGCTGGGTCGCCTGAGCCCAGCTCTATCACTGCGGACACCTGAAACAAAACAATTTCAACCGCGTTCTTAACATAATAAGTAAGTACCCTTTATCCCGCTCTAGGATCTAAGTTACTCTCCTCCAATCCCTGCTCCAGTAGAGAATCTATAGTGTAGTGTAGTCAATAGTGTACTGTAGTCTATATTGTAGTGTAATATATAATGAAGTGTAGTCTATATTGTAGTGTAATATATAATGTAGTGTAGTCTATAGTGTAGTGTAGTCTATAGTGTAGTGTAGTCTATAGTGAAGTGTAGTTTATAGTGTAGTGTAGTCTATAGTGTAGTGTAGTGTAGTGTTACCTTCCTGGTGCCGTGCGAGATGGTGACGGCGAGGTTGTCGGTGTCGCAGATGGGGTAGGGGTGCCCGTTGCGCTGGTAGCAGTGCACCACGAACCACATCGTCTCGCCCACCGCCACCGGCTCCTCCCAACCCCACTCCACCTAAGCAGACAATATTAAACCGGCTACAGAAAAACGAGTCCTTCACCGATACAAATAATAATATTATACCACAGATATTTTAGAGCGTGTGATGTCGAATGATATGACGAAGGTCGGGGGTTCAAATCCAACAGTGAGCTTTCGATGAGTATAAACATCCAAAAATGTAGTTAATAGTATGTAAAGAACATTTTAAATAGCACGACAGTAGATCATTTACTATCAGAGCTTTAGCTGTAGAAGAGCTGGGTCGATTAGGTCGTAAATTACATTATAACGTGGTCGTTACTATGAAATATACGCTAAGCACCTCGCCTCTGAAGCGTGCTTTAGTTTCATAAATACTTTTAAAGTAACTCAATTTTTGCTGCGTAGTTTTCAGGCTGTTCAGCAATGTTTGCAATTTGTTACAAAATGTGTTTGAGTCTTCATTGCATAGAACCTATACGAGTACGTACATATACTTAAGGCCGGGTCTAAGCTCAAATCTCAAAAATGGGTTTCTTTGAGAGTCGAGTATGACGTAACGCAATGAAATACCTAACACAAAAAAATACTGTGGATAGAAGAGGGTTTTGAGAAAAATGTTAACCGAATAGAATATTAAAAAGTGCTTTGATATTCCCAATAAAAAAATCCTAAGTTACGTCTAAAAAAATCTTTCGCGTCGAAATTCTCCGTATTTTCAGCGATGACAACAATTTTATTTTTAAGAATATATAAGATACAGAATTATATTAGAATGTTAACCGGACACTTATTCAATTTAATGCGTATATTCTGTATAATCTAAAGAAAACCCGTAAATAACAGTCCATTTCATAGAGTCGACACATTTATGATTTACCATTTTCAACCCTATTCCAGTGAAGAACGAGTCCTGTCAAAATCGTAGTCAGTCCGCGCCTTAAGTATGTATTTACAAACAAAAAATAGTATATCGGTTATCTGGTTTCCATGGTACAAGCTCTGCTTAGTTTGGATTACATAGCCGTGTGAAGAATGTACCAGATTTTTATTTGCTATAATTTTTAGGAAATTGTGTAACTTTGAGGTTAGCTGCATATGTCAAGAGGTTTCGCGTAAAAAACCGTAGTCGGAGTATTCTAGTAAGTTTTTTCGCGAAAATTACGTATCCCACCAAAAACATTTCCATGTAAAATGTTGCAAAGACGAGACCATATGGCTCGCACTGTCAAAAAGTTATCAGATCTCATTTAGGGCCAAGCTTATAATTCTACACGCCCTAACTCTACAAGCCCTATCTTCACAAACTCTACTCCTTAGTCAAAATATGTGGATTGGCGGTTTCACTTCTACAAGAACTATTGTATAAAAGAAATGTAATGAACAGTGAATACATTTTTCACCTTACGTCCATGTGACAGGAGTGAGTGAGTGTGTCAGTCAGTGACAAAATTATGGAACATTGACTTAAATGACTAAGCTACTGGTTCAAATTTAATGTAATTTGGAAATATATCTAGCTATGTAATGCCCTCTTGGTCCTTTAAAATCTAGGCTTCTAGTTTTTTTTACAATGAAGTTACAGGGGGGTCAATAACGGCCAGAATGGCTTCGAGGAAGGAAGGAAAAGGACGGCCATGCCTTTTTTTGGTCTTATGCTCGACTTGGCGGCGGCACTTCCGTACCCCCAGATTCCTTAGTGATATTACAAACTCTGTCAAATCAAAATGTGTACTGACCGTGCAACTAGCGGGATGTAGATACTTCCCGGTGACGTACTGCAGCAGGGAGTGCTTCGCTTCGGGCGCCAGCGAGGGCTGCGTCATGGCGGCCAGCGTCACCAGCCCGCACACCGACACCGACACCACTAGCATACCACCTGCCACCACACACCGCAAACCATCAATATTAAATGGGCTTGTGCCCACTCACCCGCCCATAAAGGACGATCAAAAGCCTATCCGAACACATTTACTTACCCAAAAAACTTTCTGTCAGAAATAACTACCAATCGAAGAAAATACTAAGATAGCCTATATCCCCAAACTGGCAGTTCAGCCTTAGACCTAATTTACTAGACGGTATGGTAATGGTTGGAATTAGCGTCTATAATCACACGTATATAAGGCAACCACACGACAGAGTCGCGACAAAATGAAGTCGAGCTGTGGTCCCGGTGTCGCTGGTGATTGCGTTGTGGTCGCGACGTGGCTACAGTTTGGTCGGTATTACACACGCGGTTGATAGTGACGGCAAAATGTGGTCCGTGTGAATTCAACTATTAATTTTCATACAAATTACCGCCCGCCCACGTGGTGTGGTTGTGATGTTGATGCGGTTTTAGTGTGGTTGTGGTACGTGTGAATAGAGCCTTCCAACCATTAGCGACAACACAACTCTCGCGCACTTAAGTTTTTAACAATATGGAGCTTACAACTTTAGGACTCCACTTTAGTCTTTACACTTACGAATGCTGCAATCTGTAACTAATGCGTGTGCCAAAATGGGACATTTTATAGGCTGAACATTTTGTTTACAATTGAATCCAAGTATTGCTAATCCATGAATATGAGGTGGGGACCATTTACCGTCAGATGAAACGTCTGCCTTTTTGTCAACCTACTGAAAAAATCTATCAATGTTTGCACAATAACCGATAACCATATACAACCATAACGATTCACGAGCAACAGAAGTTGCTAAACGCTTACCCCATGTCCAAGCGTCCTGATGCTTGCTATTCTTCACAACGGCACTCCACAGGTCTGCCTTCAAGGTCTGCAGCTGTTCCTTGCCGGTGGGCAGGCTCTGTCGCGCGGCAGACCACGCGCCGAAGTCCTTAGGGTCGAGAACATGACGAGCTGTCTTGTCTTCCAACCAATATACATCTTCTAATGATGTCACGTCTAGGCTTAGGAGTCTGGAAAGAAAATCGGGATGCTAGATATCGAGTAGTCATAGGAGGTCGTCCATTAATTACGTGAGGCGTTTTTTCGACCCCCTCCCCTTGGTCAGATGTCGGCTCGATACTATGGTAACCAGAGACCAGACAGTTATATACGGCATATATCATCTTAGAACTTCATAAATATATACTCATGTAGATAATTACACCGATTGTCGGAAAAAAACGTGTGTCCTGGACGGGAAACCACGACTATCGAACCCACGACCTGTGGCGTGGCAGTCAAATCAAAAGTCATTTATTCAGTTTAGGCCCTGGTAAGGCACTTATGAACGTTACATACAGTTGAAATTACCACCGGTTCGGAATACACTTAAACTGAGAAAACTCCGGAAAGAAACGCAGTCAGTGTATCTTACCTTCACGACCTCATCAAACTAGAAAGTGATTTTACCAAAACTTTGAGTTATGAAATCTGTACAAGTGGCACAAAGCAAAATTGATGCAAACAGAAAGCGCAGTAACAAACAGTTTAACCAGCCGCGAACTGCTTTATAACTATTTTATACCACTAAGGTGGCAAACAAGCATACGGCCTGCCTGATGGTAAGCAGTTACCGTAGCCTATGGACGCTTGCAACACCAGGGGCATCACTCGCGCGTTGCCGACCCTGAAGAAATCTCTTCACGTCCTTTTTGAAGAACCCCATGCTGTACTCCATTGGGAAAACCACGGCGGGGAGCTCATTCCACAATCTGAGCGTCCGCGGAAGAAAGCTCCTAACTAACTAAAATAAGCTCTAACTAGTTAACGAGCCGGCTCGCTGTTCACTTCGAACATCAGGCTTCTGTTCGTGATGGCATAATTACCAATTCAGACGGCTTAGATTGTGCTTATTCCGCTTTTCACAAGCGTGTTTCTGACAGCGAAGCCTTTCCGCCCCGCGGGTTAACCGAGATACAATATTTACCCCTTTCGGGAAATCTTTTCTTAATTCTCACCTGCTTTATATCAGGAGGACCTCTTTTGCAAAATGTCATGATTTACCGACAGGTTTGGGCTGTGCGTTGTCTATAAGTCAGTCAGTTCTAGATTATTAGTAATTCCGTAAACGAGTCAGAAATGTTAAGTACGCCATTATAATAAAATTATGCAAATAGTCTCAAAGTCAAAGACATTTACGCAATTTAGGTCCTAAGGGGTTTTACTTTTGAAAGAAAAATCTACTTAAGTATATCTTTTTATAATTGTACTATTTTTAAATGTTACTAAATCAATATTATACGAGTAAAAGACTTTCGTCTCTTTCTACCGTTCGGCAAAACGTGTCATAGAAAGACTTAACTTACCTAACGGTATTTGAACTATTCATTGCATAACTTTCGTATGAATGGGGCCAATGTTGCAGTAGGAGATAGGACCAAGACATGACTCGCAACTTTAGATTAACCCAGAAACATAAATCAAAGCACTGAACGAGTCAGCAAATCACAGGTAAAACAAATCACAAGCAAACACGACCTTTACCTATTCAAAAAAAATTCAAAATTCAAAATCATTTATTCAAATAGACCTTCGCAGGCACTTATGAAAAGTCTGACTCTAATACTCTAATACCGGTTCGGAAGGTTGCATTTGCTGAGAAGAGCCGGCAATAAACTCAGCAATTACTCTTTTCAAAACAAGCTTAGATTCATTACATAATTTTACATTCTAATCGATATATCTATACAACAGATATTTCCATAAAGATAATCACGTCCATCCCCTTAATGCACTATACTACCCCCAATCTAAGGAGGGTTACGCAGGGTACGTCGTGTCCCATTAGGGTCAGGGGTCAGCGGAACCCGGGTCATTGCTAATGGGCCCCGGTCTAACTAACGACCCGCGAAAACGGCTATCGTATTATCTACCAAGATTATGGAGATAGCTAAGTGCTTTATGGTTAATTTTGTTAGGGTTCAGTCTTTTAGTCCTTTTTATACCTCTGGCCATCCATCATCCTTTTAACTTGTATGTTACATAATCACGACCTATTTGGTTTTAATGTTAAAAAAAATATTTATGAAAAATCATCTAAACTTTTTCATCTTCCTCCGAGAAATTAACGAGTTAAAAATGCCTTCAGCCAACACCACTAAACAAATTCAATGAGATAACAGAATATGAAAAGTTTATTTATCAGGCACCTAACCACCTTGATGCAACCTTCGAAAGAAACATCCCCAAATTGCCTTTCTAAATGTCATGCCGGAATCTTCTCAGTTCAAGTTATTACATTACATAAAGTCAATCGTATAACGTTCATAAGAGTTTAATCCGAGTTTGAGTTTATCATTTCACTAGTTGTCCCCGCAGTTTCACTCGCGTTCCCGGAATGAAATGTAGCCTATTGCACTTGGGCACAATGTAGCTTCAGTCGTTCTAGAGATTACCTAATAATATTAGTGTAGATGTAGCTTTTACATTTTTCGCAGCTATTTACGGTGGCGGTAAGCCGACAGCCATCGGCGGGAGCGCGGACGTCTGAAACAGGCGCATACTCAAACATTGCCAAACTTTTAGCCACATTTTCCGGTGCGCGCCAACGCAGCCAACCAATTTGACCCTTTTGTTCGCAAACGCGGTTAAGTTTAAGCCCCTATGTGCGGACATTGTTATGCAGGTTTTTTTGCTGATGATAATTCAAACTTTAATAGGTTTAACATGTAGAATTGAAAAACTTGAATTGAAAGACGGGGAATTGATAAATGGTCATACACTTACCACAATCTCACGAAGGTAAGTGATGGTGAAGGTATTAATCACAGAGAACTGACTCTCAAGGGTAGCGATCAAAACAAATTGTTTACTTGAGAGTAGACGAACAGGCTTGTACGCACTAAGTACTCCAACACCATACTATGTTTCCCTCAAGATGAGGAAAGCTCAAGCTCATTGTAGGATTCCAACCACGACTATCATTACGACATTCCACATTATCAAATCTATCATCGCTAAATAATCAAGTCAGCTAAATAGAGTATTAACGACACAATGATCCATTATAAATTGATGTCAAAGGATTGTGACATAATAAGATTCATTTCAATATTCCATTCAGTGAATGCCATGATTAACATTTATCAGCCATCCATATCCTATATCGGAACATTTCAATTGCAGCAGCGGTATTACATTAAAGTCAACAAGGTGCTGCGATGCGACAGGCGCCATTGACTAATCGCCAGTGAATGGCGGCCTGTAATTGAATTATCCCCTGGCAGGTAATCCGGTTTAACTCTCTTTGTACGAAAGCTTTGATGGCACTTCGCATATGTTTCAGTCTCTATGCAATTTAGTTTCATGACGTAAACCTCTTTGTGAATTGATTGGAGCAACGTTCACTTTTACGTTATTAGAAACGCCGACCTTTCAAGGATATCTCGAAAGGAGAGAAGAACGTATGATTATATTCAGAATATTTTATTTCCTATTTGAAAGGACGAAGAGATGGCCAAGACGGCTTTTACACAATGCCGTGAGCGTTGAGGGCTCTCTACTGAGTCTCATATTCTGAAGGACACACAATACAAATAAATACAGGAGAAAATATCGACAGCGACTGCGTTGCAAAGTATAAGCTCAGTTGACCGCACTGATTTTCAAAAGCTGCCATTGGTGACTTCACAAATAATATAAGACTTGAGGCATATTGGGCGATCTACGCTGGTTTTCAATAAGCCATTATGAAAGGGAATATAAGTTTCCAACGTGTAACACATTCGCTGCATTTCACTGAACTGATAAAACCATCACTACATATAACATAATTTTTATAAAGAATTTAAAACGAAGGCAGCTAGCACCCATTACGAAAAATAAAGCAACAAATGATTTTGCTCAAATGGAACATTAAGTATTTGAACAAGCCCCACGGAAATACAGGATTTATGGACTGCACTATTCTACCGTGAAACGAACACAAATGTTTGCCATTATTTGAACAAATAAGACTAGCCGCTCCATTGCCCGAAGCAATTTGTGTAACTACATAAAGAACTGCTTGTTTACTGGATACCAACAAATTCAATTATTAGACATTCAGAGAAAATGGGCCAACGATAGGCCATTTTTCAACGGAGATATTTCATCCCAAATATGTTCAGATTCAAATGAATAACACATGTCAAAACCACAATTACAAGTAATAGCAACGTCTTCATCCGTAAAGTGAAAGATTGAAATGAAAATTATCCCACGGTAAGTTGCTACAATGCTATACCTAATGATAATTTTAGCATGAGTAGGCGACTTGTAGGCGGCAAGGCGGGCGCGTATTACCGCGTCATTACACCCTCCTTTACCAAGATTAGCCGTAACTACCACCGTCTACCACCGTCTACCACGTTTTAACGTGAATAAATGAGTGCCGGGGGAATTATGCATGCGGCCTCGCGCCTTCCGGCAACCCCGATGTAATCAGGCTGTGTTGGCGAGAATCGAATTATTCGACTCTAAATTAAAAGCATGCGCAAATGCAATGACTGTCGCATTGTAGGAATTGAACGAATGAATAAGAAATGTTTGCTTGCTACCTCTTACAATAAACTGCGGCTGCTCTGATACCAATAATTTTGGGCAACCGACGTAATACCTTTCAAACCCCCTTATGCTAGTCATCACAGCTTTACTAATTTTCTACTCAACTCTTCTTTGGTCTTCCTCATTCCATGTCTTATCCTCTTACATATGGATGAATGTATAATACATTTCCTAGGATATATCAAACAAGTCAGGCCTGCAGCCTGTATCATACTATATATGTTACATAACAAAAACTTGTTTTGTCGAAGGCCTCATTAGAACTTGGATCCTCAAACTGCACAATCTTGTGAGGCCTTTCAATACGGCAGAGGTGCCAAATATTAAGTTTAATCCCTTGATAGAAGCGTTTAAAATCGTCTCTCCGCGCGTATTTGATTCGATGTCTCCTATAAATCCGTAAGATATTATTCGATTCGTTAGATTTGCGAAAGGTTATTCCGTCGACGGTTTACGGCGGCCTGAAGGGTTAAAGAATAAAAGGCCGATGTTTAAGTTTATAGGCAAGTCTGGTTCAAATTCATGCGATACTAAAATGCATAAAGAATTACTGTTAAGTGGCGCGATTAAGATTGCATATGACAAGAATTCAATTTGGTTTTCGGGATCGATGAGCTATGAATATGTAAGAAGCTGGAATTATTCCAACTATACTACAAAAAAATATATTTCCATGCTCTGTGTCAAGTTACCTAGCGTATTTTAGTCGAAATTAAAATTAGCTATAATGTTACTATTGTGTCGACATGCAAACTGGTAGGTGTATGTACCTATAGTGAACAATCCTAAGCACACAGAACGCTCGCACGAGAACTCGGGTAAACAAACGGGTAGAACCGAGCCACGGGTGTAAACCGCGTCGAAAGCCTCTATGTGCCAATAAGCGCTTGTATTTGAATATTTGCCAGGTGGTATATAGTTTATGGACTGGTAGAACATATGGTTTTATGAAAATACCGCATTAAGTATTAAAATTCTATAGTTTTTTTTATTATGAATCCAAGCTTGTTTTGAAAAGAGTAATTGCGGAGTTTATTGCCGGCTCGTCTCAGCAAATGCAACCCCGTAGAAATCTATTCACACCCTGTTTGAAGAACCCCATGATGTACTCGATTGGGAAAATCACGGCGGTGAGCTCATTTTCAGGTTCAGGTTGCAGCATAACCACAAACATCTGCCTACTTCTCAAGCAGTTGCCATAAAAGCCAAGAATTCCAGATGCAAAAATCACAAGACTTATTAGAAGAACGCGGCTGAAAAAAAACGACATTAGCACAAAATTTTCCAAAAGAAATATGAGCTGATAAGTGAATCAAAAGGGTCCGGAAGGGGAGCACGAAGCCTTTCGCAGCTGCCAAATTGAATGGGACATGATAAATAGTCATATATCAAGCGGAAGTGACGCGTACGTGCAATTTATCGTACCAACAACCGAAACGAGGAATTGAACACGCTACCAAGCTTTTGATAAGCATTTGAAAAGATCTCTACTTACGCTAAGCTTAAAAGATTAGGTTTCGTTTAGAAGTAATAAATTCACGCATCCTTTTCCTGGGGAAAATTTATGAGGATTTTTAACTTACTGAGATTAGAGTGATTTCGTCTGAAATTTTTAGGAGACTTATTATTTTACGCACCATAGAAATAGAAGCGAATGGGTGGAAGGCGTTTAGTAAAAATAATATTGCTATGAATTCTCAGAAAACATGTAAACTAACTACAGATATCACTAACAAAGATCCATATAAGGTTTAAAAGTTTCATGAGGTGAACTTTCTCGTTTGAGGCTAAAGATAGCCTCCAAAAATCCTCACAGAGATTCTTTATCCTTAAGGGCTTATTACACCTTCCTATATTTAGGATCCTAACTAGGATGGTTCTAACAAGGAAGCAGGAAGCTACTTATTACACTACACTATCTTGCTTTCTAACTAGGACGCGGCAAAGAGTATAGCAACTATACTTAAAGCGGGACGGACGACTCGTAGGGATGTAACAAAGGTCGATTTAAAAAAATATAACTATACTTACATCGATGTTCTTCCGATGTTTTAAGTTTTTTATTCTCTCAAACCGATCACACAAATTAAAATTTTAATGAATACAAATGAGCTCCTTTATGTTAAAATAAAACAAAATTGAACTTTGTGTAAGTAAGTACCAAGTATTAATTTATAAATAATGTAGTACTTTCAATGTACGGATTATTTTTCTATTATTGTTTCTTGATTACTAATGACCTATACATTCATCCCTCAAAATATACGCCAAGACTTTAGAAGGGCCTTATATAATTATTTCAAAACATCAATGTTTTGAAATAATTATATATTGTACGGATTATTTTTCTATTATTGTTTCTTGATTACTAATGACCTATACATTCATCCCTCAAAATATACGCCAAGACTTTAGAAGCCTTATATAATTATTTCAAAACATCGATGTTTTGAAGAACAATGTTACATCCCTAAACGTCCTAAATCGGAGCGACGCGATTACACTTTCCTGTTTAAGGAAGCAGAGCGGTTGGTACCTTCCTATCTCACTACTTAGGACACTAACCGTTCTTTCTGCGATTACACGTTCCTATTTCCTAGTTAGGATCCTAAATATAGGAAGGTGTAATAAGTGCTTTATGAAAAGAGAATAGGTACCGTTTAAAATACATGAAAGTAAATCCGCCTGGCTAGAGTGAGAAAACAATACAACTAACGATATATGTATAGAGAATGTATAACTAACAACCCGGTTTCAAAGCGACGACTGACTTTAAAAAAGTTTCCACCTCAAATATTTCAAAAGGGTAGCGCACTAACCGCTCGCTTTGAATGCAAATGTATGTAACTTTTCAACATTATATTGAATGCATATTTTTAAAAGCTTAAAAGTAGGAGCATATTCTGAATGCGTTGATGAAAAAGGTTATACAGAATACATACTATACATATGACTTTGTTACGCCAAAGTGTATATAGCTATTAAATAATAAGGTAATTCAGTCAGGTGAGGTCTATGTGTTAAGGCCACAGAGCATTGAAAAAAATCCCGCCCGCTCCTAGGGACGCCTTGCTCAACAGATTGAATAATATTCAATCTTGTCAGGGGGCAGCAAAGTTTCATTAACAGATTATATTATCATTTACTGTTGATACATAGTGCTCTAGTATAGATAGTAGAATGACGGCCATTCGCACTCGGTTATGCGCGATGCGCAATTCACGGGGCACGATTTTCCTTGGAGCTGATTCTGTTGTTTTCAACTAAACTAATTTTAGTCTCACTATGTCTCTTTCTAACAAAGAACATAAGAAAAGGATGTAAGAAATTTAGTCCTGTCAAATTAGTCCAATGCTTGTTTTCAATATAAATTTAGTCGCCATCTATCGCGGTTACGTCTAAATACCCGCAAATGAAGACGGCAAAGACTAAATTGACAGCTTTAAATATGTCCTATCCTTTTTCAATAATGTTTGTAAGAAAGAGATGGGATGTGACTAAAATTAGTTTAGTGCGATTTACAACAGAATCGGCACCATTGTCTTCGTCTCTATACAGGCGCGCAGTTTTCCTTCCTCTGTGGTTTGTACATTCTAAAAGTAGTATAGAAGCATTGAATTATTACGCTTAGAAGCGAAGTATCGAACAAAAATCCTCGCGACTCGTAGGCCACTTGACAACCAATGTGTGCGTGAGTACCATATAATTACACTCGCTGACACGCACACAAGCGCACGAGTAATGTTGCAAGCTAAACGAAATTTTTCCGTAAAATTAACCTTCCGATACTAGTGAATGAAATTGGAAGTAAGTATTCATAAAATTAATTAAATAGTTTAAAATGTTCTGCGTCTTAGATAATTTATCATAGACACAGGCCTGTTATTTATTTATTACTAGTTTAATGGTTATGTTTCATAGTAAACATAGTTAAACCAAGACAATGTGCAAAGCCATGAACGATCGTACAATTTGTAGTAGGTATTGTTGGTAATGATAGGTTTCATATATGATAGGTTGTATAGAAAAAGAAAATTAAGAAGTATGTAGGTATTTAATTATCATTATCGTATAAAAGACGAATAGCTATACATTCTTATAATATCTAACTGAATCTATACGAAATCAAATCAAAAAGTCATTTATTCAGTTTAGGCCCTAGTAAGGCACTTATGAACGTATATAATATTAATATTTATAATACAAGAAACCGGAAGAGTTTTTTGTTTGTTTGTTTAAACGGGTCAATCTCTGTAAAAAAAACTACCTGTAAAACTACTACTGTGTAAAACTACCAGTCTGATTCGAAATTATTTCACTAATATGAAGCTACATTATCCCGAGTATTATAGGCTACTTATCCCAAGAACGCGGGTGAAACCGCGGGGGAAAGCTAGTCAGTTATAATAGCTATAAGTAAAAGAAACAACTTATCGGACTCAATTACTTACTCTACTTCCTACTCTAACGAAATCAGTATCAATTACGTAAAACAACACAAATTCGCACACAAACAGCTGGCAACACTTAGCTCGAAATCTGAGTGAAGTATTTTTATTTTTGAATTTTGTTATTTTAGATGAATTACGCAATAAAATTAGTGGCTTATCTGTGGAATATTACAACAGAATTGTAATCTTTCCTCCCTGATGAATTATGACACAATTTTACTGTACAAACCGTCATATTTATTATTTTTCTGAGAGCTCCATTCACTAAAACGCCAGTTAGTACACTGACAGCGCGGCGGTCATTTGGAGCCATTATGGCTCCAATTGAATGGATTATGTTTCGCGCGTGTACTTTGTTTCTATGTGTAATAATTCAATGTATAGAAGCCATAAAAAAATAGTGTCAAAGCGCTTCGTAAAAACATACCGCAAGAAACTTTAGTGGCCACGTATAAAAGACAATAAGGTGCTCGTATAGAGCCTGTTGACCTAGTTGCCAACTAACAATACCTAGCGCAGGTGGCAGCTAACCTATTGATGGCAGTGGCAGCCACACGTCCAATTCGTAGTTCGAAATAACGTTTTCGTTTTATTACGCTGCATTTAAACTTGTTCAAATAACTCAATAGATAGGATGTAGCTACAATACAGAGGTTCTCAAACTTATTTCTTCTACCGCCCCAAATCAATAATTTTTCAGCGCCCCCCGTTTTTAGGATTCCGTACCCAAAGGGTAAAACGGGGCCCTATTACTAAGACTCCGCTGTCTGTCCGTCTGTCACCAGGCTGTATCTCATGAACGGTAATAGGTAGACAGCTGAAATTTTCAGAGAATATGTATTTCTATAACAACAAATAATATTAAAAATTAAAGGGGGCGCCCATACAATAATCGCCTTTTTTTGATATTTTTTTTTTCATAGCACAATGAGTTAGTTAATATTGTACGGAGCCCTCCGTTTGCGAGTCCAACTCGCACTTGGCCGGTTTTTTTTAACTTTACATCTTAAACCACAATGACATTAATTAATTTAATTATAATGTGCTATTTTAGTCTAGTTT
Organism: Polyploca ridens; assembly: GCA_951394255.1. Classification (NCBI taxonomy): domain Eukaryota; kingdom Metazoa; phylum Arthropoda; class Insecta; order Lepidoptera; family Drepanidae; genus Polyploca; species Polyploca ridens. The sequence continues at coordinate 17,563,609 of OX596251.1, forward strand.
GGAGTTTAAACTTAAATTCTAATACCTCCCCCCCTCACATTTTTTTTCTGGACCACTTACCGCCCTCAAGGCCTCCAGCGCCCACAAGGGGGCGTAATAGCCCACTTTGAGAAAGATTACTATAATTGCCGATATTTTTGGCTGAATAGAAAGTATTAAATTCAATACAACATTATTTTATTAAAATATATTTTTGTGCTTATTTCTATCATGTCAAAGCCTAAGCCAGTTTGGATCACAATCGCCTTGCAATTTATCTCTTTTAATTTGCTTAAGAATGTTGGACATGCTCAAATTTGCTTAGTTCCCAATACAATACAACCACATAAAAGCAAACCAAGAATAAACCTACCAACTTTGCCAATAACAGAAACAGGGGCCCAATTCTCACTTCCCTCGAACTAGCCTTCGAATCGAACTTACGGTTCGAGTCCTATTCGACTGTAAAATTTCGAGGGGCGGAGTCAATTCGAACGGTCCCGACCAATCAACGCTCTAGCTGACTGGTTTCCCTTCTAAATATGCCGGCCTTGAAATTGCCAGAATAACGTAACGTTCGTAAAAGTTAGAATTCGTGCTTTTTTCGATCGAGCGATCAGTTTCGATTGGGTGAGAATTGGGCCCCTGGTGTACGTAGAATTCGAACTTTATTAATGAACTACCCTCCATTTGTGTTAAGTGAGTGTATTCCATAGATAAAGATTTTCAATACGCATTGTTATGGAAGCAGGAGGCCTGATCGGGCGGATGGGGAGGGTCAGCCAATGAATATGAAAGCGGCCGCCCGTTAAAGAGCATCGGCGCCAGATTGTGTTTTTGCCATAAATTTTAAATGTAATAATCTCATTGCCTCCGTGATTTACGCTGGCATTCGGGATTCTGCATTATTTTTTTAACTATAAGGTTTTGATTGGATTGTCTATTATAGACTGGTGAATACGAACAAATTTTTAAATAGAATTTAATAATGCACGACGGATATCAAGTCAATGGCGATAATTGAAAGCCACGCTTCAAAGATTTGAAAATCTGTCCGTAAAAGCTTTAACCACAACAGCGCAGAACATTAGGTGTTGAATGATAGCTCAGTGGTAGTGACGTCGGATACCGAGACGAAGGTTCCGGGTTCGAATCCTTCAATGAGCTTGAGCTTTCGGTGAAGGAAAAACATCGTGAGGAAACCATAGCACGATGGTAGGGTACTTTATAGTACCCGCCTCAAGTTGAAAATCTGTCGCCAAGCACCTTTCGGTGTGTTCCAGTTCCTTCCAGGCTCTGTGTGCTTACCACCTTCGGCCGCATCATCACTTACCATGGTGAGATTGCGGTCAAACACAGGCCTATAAACAGTAAAAAAAAAAAAAGATCCAGATTGGCCTTTACTTTCGGCCACACACTTACCATGGTGCGATTGTGGTGAAACAAAATCCTATCCAAAGTCTCAGTCCTCAAGATTTCTCGAAGTTCAAACACCGATGTGAATGTGGGGATATATCCGAATTTCATTCGGAAGATGTAACTCTAACCGTTTCAGTATGTCACTAACAATTTCCCAGAGGGGTGACACAAACAATATTATATTAGGGTTGTAAGAAACGACCCCCAGATTGCAACCGAGAGCGGGAACGGGTTTCGGTACGAATAATGGTAGCTAGATTGCGGAAACTTGGTTCTGGATAATCATAAATTTTCTTAGCAATTTTGGTTCACCAAAAAGGAATAAAAAAGAACCGACTTGCTTCACACTCCGCCGCTTTTGTACCGTATTCTGATTTTCCACAATTTTCAATGCAGTCTCTATAAAAATAACAATTTGATGGAAATTGCGGCTTATTTTGCATGAGAATGGTGCTCCTTATACAAACTCGTCGATATCGGATATTGTAATTTTGCTAAACCTTCGCTAGTCTTTCAGCAGAAGTCTAACAATATTAAATGGATTTTGCTTTACCAAAGTATCAAAATAGTCTGCCATTTAAAGAATTATCTAAACTAGTGTTCAAAATTCGACCGTAATTCATAAAATTAAGTCAGAAAACATATTGTTTAACTTTCTGCACTTCATCCTCAATTTTAACATTAAATATGTCAAATCTTATAAGTCTTCATGTAGCTTAAAAAGGGATACAAAGCAAGCTATACGCATTTATATAAAGTTATAGTTTTTTTTAAACTGCCTTCAGATGGTATTGTGCCTTCGGCAAAAGTAACCTTCCGAACAGTGCGTTGAGTAATTCATATGTGAAGACCTATTTGAATAAGAATATTTTCACACTAAAATTTTTTAGTTATTCCACTAAAGCAACTTCACAGTAAAGCAGTAAAAATATTTTAAGATGACTTTATTAAGGTTTACGCAGGGTAATTATATCATAATTCTAAGAAATTTATGTCCGCCACGTCCACGTTTAAAGCGAGCAAAAGTAAGTATGCCAGATGTATTTCTAAATGGTACCTACTCTAAGTTGATAACTTTTGCCGCATACGGTCAAACTTAACGTAACTACTTTCTATCTCCGCAATACTTAAGTGACGTTGCCGTCGAAAGAACCGAACATTGCTTGTCGTCTTTAGAAAAGTTTGCTTTCGTTTTTACCCGACTACTCCGGGATGGAGGGAAATGGTTTAGGGTATATGTATGTATATTCCAATGAAGCCTAAATGCTGCGTATTTTATTATTACTATTACTTTTGCTCGCTTTAAACATGGACGTGGCGGACATAAATTTCTTAGAATTATGATATAATTACCCTGCGGCTTGACGGTTGTGTATTATTTGTGTCAATCCAACCCATAGACTTAGGATTTCGCTACGCTAACTAGACCTAGATAGCATGGAAACGAAACATACAATTTCTTTGATCCAACCAGTGTTTATGCTGTATACTAAACCGCAAGTTTACATTTTCGTTGTATGGGCATTGAGCAACCACGGTGTATGCCCAATGCCCCTGATGGTTGACCAACCCTTAAAGAGATTAAAATGAATATCAAATAAGGCCGATTGATAAAAGCAATTCCCACAAGCAAAAAATCGTCAAACCCTTTGAGAAGTTTTTGAGAAAATTGCATCGAATTAAAAAACCATAAAACACGACTGAGCTTAATAAAAGATCTGAATAAGATAATAAGTAATCAAGAAAATATTGGTAATGCATAAAATGCATTATAGAAAACGCCCATCATAATAACATGAAGTTAGACTAAATATAACTAAAGAGCATACATACTTGGTATAAGCATGCTGCAGCCGATGCGTGCCGAGCCACTGGCGCAGCACGAGCCTCTGTTGCAGCACCTGTGCAGCTCGTCGCAGGCGCTTCTCCTCCGCCGCCGGCAGCTCCGGCAAGCGATCCAGCTGGTCCGGCGTCCCGCATCCGGATAGTGTGGATATGCCTTTAGAAAATAACAATATCTTCTATAATAATCCTTGTTTCCTGACATTAAAAGAGGCGGTGCAATGCCTGGGCATTAGCTAGTTATTTAAAAACAAGATAGTTTTCTGGTGTGGGTGCATTTAATCTGAATAACCAAGTCAAATTAAACCGGCAACGTTACGTGCACTTGCACTAGTGAAGCCAAGGTGTAAGAAGTTTTAGATTTCAAATCTTTTTACGGCGAAGAACTACGTTTTATACATTAATGTTTTTGATTCGATATTTCCTCAAAAGCATGTGAATAACAAAGGAAACTTATAATTATTAATTAATATTTCGATGCAAATAGGTTGTTGTTCTCAAGTTCCTAACTTGCCAAATTATCACAAATTAGTCTGTTCGAGTAGAAAGCGCTCATTGGCTCACAAAAGGTTGTATAAATAGCAAAGTTTAACCGAGGGCGAGGACGGTAAGTGGGTAAGTTTGCCCTACGCCTCCTGAACTTTGTTCATCAACGATAATCATAAAAAACCTTAGCTAACAACAAACTCTATATTTAATTTTTTGTCAATGGAAATTTCCTTCTTACTGTCGACTGGCTTAAGCAAACATTTCGAGAAATTAAACTGCTAAGTCATTCAAACTTTTTTTTAAGGCGATGATACCTCAGTGGTAGTGACGTCGGATACCGAGATGAAGGTCCCGGGTTCGAATCCTACAATGAGCTTGAGCTTTCGGTGAAGGAAAACATCGTGAGGAAACCATAGCACGGTAGTAGGGTACTTTGTAGTACCCGCCTGGCTGGCTACCACCCTCAAGTTGAAAATTTGTCGCCAAGCACCTTACGGTGTGTTCCGATAGCTGCACTTGAGAGTCAGTTCCTTCTAGGCTTTGTGTGCTTACCACCTTAGGCCGCATCATCACTTACCATGGTGAGATTGCGGACAAACACAGGCCTATAAACAGTAAAAAAAAAAACCTTTACTTCTCGGAAGACATTGTGAAAATTATACTTCTCTCATTATGCTATAATAAGAGAAAACTAGAAGAGAAAATATACCAACAGTTTTTATGAAATATAATCGTATATGTAAACAATAATGAAGTTTGTTGGCGCCCAACGTGGGACCTACAGAAACAACGCTGCGAAATATTTATTCGCCCAATAATGGTTTATTATTACCGCAAACAACATCATAATGTAAAATCCATGTCCAACGTCCATTAATAATGTTAATGTTCGAAGAAAAAGGTTTTGTTGTCAGTCTGTTGCTAGTAACAACACAGCCTTGGCCTTGTCAGAATGGAGGTTACATTAGCGTCGATAAAAAGTTTATTTTTTAAATAAGCCTCGAAAAAGTTTATAAATGATCTGACAAATTGAAAATTCAGTATTATGTACGTCAAATCAACTTTATATACCCAGATACCTACAGCGTAGGTACTCTGCAGTGCTTCAGTGCACTGAAGCACATACAGACTTTCTGGGATTTACAACCAATGAACGTGTTGTACAAGTTTAACTTTGGGATATAGTTTTCCGCATTGCTTTTTTCGGAAAAGGTAACATATAGGAAGGTATCTCATTTGTTTTATTCTTGTTAGACAGGAATGTATCTTCATGAGCTCATGTGTACATAATTATCTTCCTCGAATCTCCGCTACTTCTGGAAAGTTCTAGTTTGGCTTATTAATAACCCGCTAAGAAGTATAGACCCATGGGAACCTCAAGAGAATACTCTTAATCATCCACTAATATCTGATATAGCGAGAATAATGGAATTACTAGGACGCCGCGCGTAAATGGAAACTAGGTCAGTTTCTTCCAGTATTATATCATTACAGCGCCAATTATTACAGGGTTAACATCAGGGTTGCCATAATTGGAGATTCAGGACATGTTATATAACTAAATGATAATAATAAGGCGTTAAAAATAGCTGAAGTCAGCTGACATAATCGTGACATTGAATTAAATGCTGGCAAAAACACATCTGAACACCGACATGACAAATGTCTGACCTTGAGCAATGTGGAAAAGGTTTCGCTTTCGGTTTTTATACACCTGATGGGCCCATTTCCTTTTCACAATGGAATGATTTATAGTCGCAGACGGAGCTCTACGAAAGTATAACTTTTTCTGATCAAAAACATGCCTACAAAAAATATTATGAACTTATTTCTTCTAACATGGACTCGTCATTGTTTTTTATATGAGTTTTAAAAATCGTTCAGCATCAAAACCGAGGTGAACATAAATAAAAGATCGCATATCAAAATAAATGTAACAAAACTCACGTGTGCAGTCTACTAAAATTCAAAAAATTCTAAATTCTAAATCATTTCTTCAAATAGACCTTCGCAGGCACTTATGAAAAGTCTGAAAAGTGTGAATACTCTAATACCGGTTCGGAAGGTTGCATTTGCTGAGAAGAGCCGGCAACAAACTCAGCAATTACTCTTTTCAAAACAAGCTTAGATTCATTACATAATATTTACATTCTAATCGCACTGACAACAATTGCGTGCTGCAACTAAATAAATAAATTATAGATAGCCCAACAAACCCCAAACCTTGTCAGCACATTTTCTTCGTGGGTAAATGTGCGAACCCGTACTTGGTCCCTTTCAATAGTCTCGTTACATTTGTCATCATTTACCTTCAGTGTAATGTAGCGTCCAACGAGGTATCGACAACGACTCCTGTTTCACATAAAACCTAGATTAGACCTCTAAAAAGCAGCAAATACCTACTATGATATGGACATTCGTTATCATTGGGTGTGATATATCGTCCAATTTCATTACAAGGACGGCAGCTTATACCTAATTTGTTCACAAGGTTTCGGAGCAGAATAAAACTTATATTTATCAGTCGGTATTCAGTACGTGGATAACGTAACTTTGTTGCAATCAGTTTCAATTAGAAACGACCTCATTATTTTAAGAGAAGTAGAGCAAATTGTTTATTTGCTCAAAGAGCAGCTCTACGGGGAAGTACTTCCACGTTATAGAATACCGCAGCCAAATAAGTCGCCAGAGCTCATTGGGGAGGGGGAAAGGTCGGTAACGCGTGAGCGATGCTTTGTATTGCAAGCTTCCATATCGCTACGGTAACCGCTGCGCTGGTGGGTATGGTACCAACCAGCTAAGGTATAAAACTATTCTGTCAGCATCAGAATTTATAACAATGCCAACAGTATATTGTAACCTAACACGATTCAGAAGTGACCCCCCACAGTCCACACCCGAGCTTTGGCACACGCCACAATAGACACGACAGGATCGTTGCTCAAGTTCATCATGCTATTTAAGGGGCTGTCCTCACACCCCAATTTTGGAGGACATTCTATTTTGAGGAGCGGGTTTATTATTCACATATACCTACATAGGGCCTACAAATATTATAACTTGATGAAAAGCTTGGACACAGAAATTGGAGATACGAGGATTGAGTTCAGGATACTTTGTGTTTGACCACAATTTCACCATATTAAGTCATCATGATGTGGCCGAAGGTAGTAAGTACATATAGAGTAGAAGAAATTGGCTCTCAAAGGATTACACCGTTAGGTAATAGGCGACAGATTTTCAACTCTCGAAGGTGACAGCCAACCATAATCTATGTAGGGTATATGCATTAACCTGCCGATAACAGACAATTAAAATTTGCACAAATGTTTTCAATAAAAATGCAAATACAGAACTTCAAGGGGTATTAAAACAAAAAGACTTCGCAAAGTTAAATTAACTCCGTAACTGAAATCCTTTTGAAGATAAAACTTGAAAGAACAGAGTAACACCCCGAAAACTACACGAAAAGCTACATTAAAAACGGGGCAAAGTTTAAATTGCATTTAAACATGCAACATGCTAGTACTAGTAATATGTGTTAGTTGTAGACTTGGCTAGATTACTATCTAGACAGACACGCCATGGTAGCTACAGCTCGCATGCTACGCCAGACCATAAATACCATATATTTGAAGAATTTAGAAGTAGGTTGTATGTTTCACTGAAATGAAGGTAGACCTTTTAACAATATCCAAAAATTTTGTGAATTTCGTTCACAAGTCGCAACAGTTGTGCCTGAAATTCTTTATTGGTTACGTTACTAAACTACACACCTTTATAAACAGAGAAGCGTCATCGCGCATTTGGTCGATACGTTTATAAGAAACTATTATTCGTGGCATTGATATGATAGGATATCAGGAGAATGCTATGTGACTAAAAGTGATGAACATTATAGAAGATGGATAGACGGGAAGAGGAAGACCAAAGACGAGGTAGATGGATTTCTATAAATGATTTGAGCTATCCGCCTGTCCGACTACCGTCCTAAAGTTGAAAATCTATCGCCAAGCCTACCAATGTGTTCGGGCAGATACAATTGAGAGCTGGTTATCTTAGGCGTTATGTACTATACTAATATATTTTATTCTGTGTTTAAAAGCGCTAATCTCTGAACTAAAACTCAGATGCGAAACTTCTTTCAGTAATAGTTAAGGTACATTTCCCCCGAGTTTTATAGGCTACTTTTTATCCCTGGAACGCGTGTAATACCGCGGGTGACAACTAGTATAGTATAGTGCGATTGTGGGTAAATGAAAGCTTATATGAAAGAAATTACAAGAAAATAACATGTTTCGCAAATATGCCATCTCATAGTATTCATATCTTTGAATAAAAACGAAAAATAAATTTTCCTGATGTGGTTATTTTAATATCGTTACTTTGAAGCAGTTTCTTTGTACATGAGTTTTCAAATTCATCCACTCATTTTCCCTGTTCACAAAGTAAGGAAATAAAATTAATATACTTTGAAAGACTCCCTCATTTAATTATAATTATAATTGAATTGAAACAACGTGGATAGAAACATTATAAAAAAAACACGTGTTGAAAAATAAGAATAATTTGTTTAAAAGGAAATTACGATTGTGTACCATTTCGTTTGATATACTACTGAGCGGCTCGGAACTCCAATTAGAATAGTTTCAAGCCTGAATCAATAATATGAACCTATACCTACACGTGAAACTTTTGCCATTTATATTCCCGAAAGATATACCTCAAACGGCAATATTCTCGCCTCTCATAGCGATTTAGCAGATAATTTAGGAAACGTCTTGCTTAATTTCCATTTAACTCCTACAAATTCAACAGACAGATATTCAAGTAAGACTCGAAGAGGTCGCAAGGCTACTGTAAGTCGTTACCAACACACAAGCAATCGGATGACTTGGACGTAGGTTAATAAAGTATGTTCCTGACTCAATTCTATAAAAGACCATTAGTCTAAAAAGCAAATTAAACTGGAAAAAGCCGAAGCTAAGTAAAACCAAATCTTACACAATAAATAAACTAAATTTTTCCTCTTCCGTGGGCCAATGCCAAACATTCAGCGCTGTCTGATTGCAGTTGCAAACGAACCGAACCACATCGTCCTTCCTTATGTTCTTTTTATCGGCTAACTTTTTCCATGACTATCTACCATCCGTCTTATGGCCCTTCCTCATTTCCTTTTTGACGGCGAAAATCCAAGTTTTGTGTTTTACGTGTTTCTATTCGTGGTGTGTGCTATACCACCGACCTCGTAAAGAAAATATTCTCAAAACAAACTCCATCGAAAATGTTCACAAAAATGTTGTTTTGTTTAATATCCTATCTTTAATAACAAACGGTACAATTCTGCAAATCTTTCATTAAGTTTACTTTGCCGTTCGTGCACAGATTCGTAACCAAAGCCTTTGAGCAAATATTGGTTAGCAGTGATCACGCCACGAAATTGTTTCAGTAACTGCCTAACAGCTGGTCCGTCGACACAGCCGACCTTATCAAACAAAGCGTAAGCATTCCCTGTGTGACCTTTGCCTTTTTCATCCTCACTGATGCTCCTTTTTTCTCAAATCTTTTTAGTCACAGCTCCAACGAAGGATTTATGGGTATCAGACTTGATTGCCGGATTTACTTCCCGCTTTGAAGAGACATCAATAAAATAAAACAAGAAACTGTAAGGAATTTCTTTCTTGGCCAACAATCATTTCAATATACGCTTTGAATATTTAAGTAAGCTAAGTATGTACGCGAGTGTGAGTTTATTATCACTGTAATTTTAATTAATTGTATTAATGTTTTTTTTTATAAAATTTCATGTGTTAACATTTAGTAAACTTTACAACGACAAAATCATCTGAATACATGTATTATTAGGCATTCCGCATTTCAAGGGGCAATGTATACGTTTCTATAACAAATAACACAAAGAAATCCAAGAACTATGCTATCCGTATATAGATTTATAAAGTTAATTAAACAAAAGGTGTGTAAGAAAGGGTGCTACAAAGTTTCCGATTTTATAGAAGACAAGAACGCATTTGAACGAATTGTTCGCTTCACATGATATTTTTACATAATTACCTATTTAAGAGGACTCAATTCGTCATACTTTTCATACAAAACCCCTGTACTTATTATGGCGTTGTTAAACATTTTTCGTTAGATGTTTTGAACAAATTAGTATCTTGTGTACTATATCTAGCCTTGTATCTTGGCGTAATTTAAAAAAAGTGTGAAACAAATTCAGTCAAAGCCTCCGAAAAACAGCGTTTTTGCCTGAACTTTGGCCATATCTAATGTACCTACAAATTGTAAAAGTAAAGAAAACATTTAGATACCAGGCTTGCAAATGTATTGGAGATTCTAAATAACTAACTTTTTTTTCACAAACTTGAAAGATTTTTTCACAAGAAGTATACTCCTGGAACAAGTTTTATGAATGCGAAAGCATGAATGACGACCTAGCGAAGCGGCCGCGAGTGATCAGCGGAATTTACCGACTGATAACCGACGGCTCTGATGCTATCTCTCTTTATTCGCAGTCAAACATTACGTTGGATGAAACAACAAGGTTTTAGACTATGCTCGTGTTGAAGTTGCGCCGGCCACAGTGGGCCGCCTTAATAATGTCTTTTCAGATTCTTTAAAAAAACCCTTGCTGAGTTTCTTCCGAAAGTCTTTTCAGTTCCAGTGGTAGTTTTTTTAACGATGTTCGTATGCGCCTTATTAGGGCCTATATTGAATAAACGACTTTTTATTAGTATAATTTAAAATAACAGTAAGTCTTTCTAGTACTGAGATATGTTTTTATAGCAATTAACTGGTTTACCTTCTACCAAATGAAGAGGTTTATTGACTCATTTATACAATTAAGATTCTTAAGAATCGACAGATATGTCATGTTAAAATCAACATTACATAACAAATCATGCATCACTTGTTGCGTCCCAGGATGAAACGAAACTAGGGCGCGGGAACTGGGCCGGCGAACCCGCAACCGGGCCAGCCCGGGGCTACAGGTGGACGTGCTCGTAAATACAGATGCATCCCGATCCGAAGGGATCTTGTATGCAAATGCTTGTGCGACATGCAGCATTGCTGTTTATGCGGCCGTAGATCGATAGGCTGACTGAGTTGTTTCATCGTATTCGATAGATACCCCACTGTCGAATGATTCAGATTCTATTGTGATAATTAAGTTTCTAATAGTGGTCTTAACGGCTTTATGAGTGGTATAAATAATGCTAAGGACTCATTAACTGTTAGCGCCTTTGCACATTATCAGACACGACCGTTCGACAAGACAAATTTCTTGTCTGGTTCATCGTACACATTCATGCACGACGTCTTATCCGCTGTCTGTAACCATATTTCACGGACGGACAATACACGCGTACCAAATGGACAGACGACAGAGTTTACAGTAATTGACTTGTACCATAGACATAGAAAACGGCCATAGTTGTAGGCATTATTGGATACATCCATTAAATATGACAAGAATCAATGAGACTATAGAGCTTAAATATCATTTTTATTTTACTCATGTAACATTACATGTTTGATAAAAGTTTAATTAACGTAAAAAATAAAAATTACTATTCATTTTATTCAAACAACATTAATCCACTTCTTAACTTTACAAAAATAACATAACTGGGTTACATGAAAAATGAAACAGTAATAAAAATAAAAGTTTTTGTATTAAAATTAAAATTGAGCTGATTTAAATAAAATAAATAAATTAACATTCTAAACACGAAATAAAAGCGTGGACACTATAGTTGTTTTGGCTGACGCAGCCACGACGAATGTGCACGCGCGAACTAGTTTCCATATATGAGTAGATGTCGTGTCTAAGCAAGACGTCTTGCGTAGGCGCGACGTCGAATATGCAGCCGACGACGACGCGTGTCTGATCAGACATAAGAAAAAATTTCTTGTAATGTGCACGGTCTCATATAAGAACCAGTGCGACTGAATGTCTTATAAGACATGTCTGATCAGACACAAGAAATTTTCTTATAATGTGCAAAGGCGCTTAGCGTTGAACGGTTGACAACAAGACACGTTGTGACCCAACAAAAACATTTAATTATGGAGATACAAAGAATTATGTAGCTCACGTGGGCTTATTAAAGGCACGAAAAGGCGCATGAGAATAAGGGTTATTGTCAAGAGAGGGATGTGTTTTTACTTTATAAAACTAACTTTAAAACGTGAAATGATTATGAGCTTACATTATATAAATATATTTTCTATTTTGACGATATTATATTGTTAACGTACATGCCATAATTTGCTGATAGAAATCCATCGGTATTTCAGGAAAATATATTTTTAAATGTTCAACAATAACTCTCAAAATTGTATAATCTGTAGATATTGGAAAACGAGAAAGCGCGAATTTTGGCGCGTGTCCAATGCGCTATTGCAGATGGACAATTCCAACATTTCCAACTGCGCTTACACTAGCCCCGGGCACACTGCACCGGGAGAGGCAATCGACTGTGTGGACACTAATTAATTAACGGATGTGCGCTATGCGTACACTTATATTGATTTGGGATATTCCGCTAATAACTAACCATCCATATAGTTTACCTTTAATGCATTACTTTAAGGGGCGGATGTACCAATTCGACCGAGCGCAGATGAATTACAAGAAATCCTGTATAACATAAAATACCAAGGCGTCGCTCATTATCAATTAGTCGATTAACCAAGCCATTGGTCAAAGAAACCATGAAATCTGGAGGTAGCTTCTTCTTATAGCATAGGGGATTATATCTGAGGATCATAAAAGAAATCGCGATGCGTTCAGCTAGTCCAACCATTAAGATATGAAGACGAACTTGCTAAAACGTGTTTAATTATATGAGGGAGGATTTTATTTTGTTTCCATGAAAATAACTAAAATCAAAATTTACATCTACGGTAGGTACGAACATTTTTAAACAACTCTAATAAAATTTCTAACGACTTATTTTTTCAACCCACTCAACTATTTTACAACTTAACGCAATATCCTCCAAAATACCATCAAGTAAAAAATTTCCTCGGGAATACATTTCATACAAATGGTCTCGACCTTCAAATGTTCGCAATAAATGTTAGTTTTCAAAACAAATACACCGGCCAAATACGTGCAAGGTTGTTATAAGTTATGGTTGACAACGAACGCTCTAATGGACGCTGACCTTTTTGAATTAGTTCCAAGTGGCGCACGAGAGCTGCATTTCACTCGGTGCAAAATATTAAGCGACGCGTTGAAATGTAAATTAAAACCAGAATTTCTAGGTTTATAAGTAATAACTTAATAAGTTAAATTATGAAGATATTAGAAAATCTGTTTCCTTTTATTGGTATATATTTTTATACGACTAAGTTGGCAATTAAGCATACGGCCCGCCTGATGGTAAGCAGTTACCGTAGCCTATGGACGCTTGCAACACCAGAAGTATCACAAGCGTGCTGCCGACCCTGAAGAAATCTCTTCACACCCTTTCTGAAGATCTTATGGTATGTTTCTAATATTATATGATTTTATAAATATGAAACTTTGTCTGGATGTTTGTTCCTCAATTACGCTGTAATGGTTGACCGGATTTAGATAAAACATAGGACTAAGCATTAACTCCCTCGGGCATTACCACCTCGGTTAAAACTGCAGGGCAAAAGATTGTAGACAATAAAGCAGGGTCATGTAAATATGTAAAATATATAAATACGTACAAAACTGACCCTAAGTTAGGAGAAGGCGAGAAAGATTTGATAATAACCGGAATACAAAATTAAGGTTGGGTCAAGAAACAGAGCAAGATTGGAAAGCCTACGATCAAGATTACAGATTCTAAGGGGGTGAGTCAAGCAAGTGAAATCAAGATTAAAGTTGATGGACCTAAGATAAAACATCTTCTAAAAGATATGGATTGTTGCTGATAATAATCTGCGAGTATTGAAACTCACTATGCACTGAACATGAAGACTACTGGAGTATGCTCAAAGGTTCACAAGCACGCAGACTGTTTACCTGATGGTGAGTTGTTTTTTTTATTTGAATATCTAATCTTGTGTTTGACCGTAAAGTAACGAATGTAATTTCAATACATAGTAATTATGTGGCCAAAGATGGAAAGCACACAAATCCTAGCTGGGAACTGGCTCTAAAGAGAAGATGCAAGAAAACCTTATAGGTACTTGTCGTGGTGATAGATTTGAGCCAGACTGGTACTATAAAGAACTCTACTAACACGGAAAAAACAACTATTGTGCTATAGTTTCCTCACGATGTTTTCCCTCAACGAAAACTCAAGGTCATTGTAGGATTTGAGAATTCGAGCCCACAACTTTCGTCTAGGCATTTCACGTCACTACCTGCCTGACATATCATCGCCTAATTTTTTTCAATGTATTGCCAAAAGCTTCTTTGACGCGCTGAACCCCATGTGGTAATTTACATTTATGATGATACAAAACATCTTTTTATATTAATATCTTGTTCTCGTTAGTACTTTGTCCATGATTTCAAAAATATTGCTCGGCTATTATTAAACGTGGATGCCATTATATTAGCAGTAACCGGACTGTTATCGCCGCTCGTCATCCCAACTCCCTCCCCACCGGATCCGTATGGTAATTTTACTACCTACAACAACAATGGCGTACTGCACATCAACGTAAATTGTTATTATATTACTTCTGTTCAAACTAATTAGGGCACATGGAGGGTCCTTTTATGGTGACGAATATCGCCGCAGATTTCGATTTTGTCTGACACCTCACTGGTTTTTGTGACAACTCTGGTTTACTTAATTTATAGATTTTGACACAATGTCTGACAAACGGCAGACCGAGGTTCTCCTGTAGGTAAGTCGCTACCATCGCCTATGGAAATTCGGCTTGGCTACAGATTTTCAACTTGAGAGTGGACGCCAGGCGTCCGTACTACTACACGAACTATTAAGTACCGTAATTATTCTTTAGCGGTAGTCAACAGTTTGAAAGCTGTCTGTACCAATACTTTAAAAGGGTATTTAAACAACATTATTCATGTAAGTTGGTGCCATTACGGCCGCTAAGTAATACAAATGTAATCATCATCATCATCATATCAGCCCATGGATTTCCACTGCTGAACATAGGCCTCCCTCATTGATTTACACTTCGAACGGCTCTGGGCCGCTTGCATCCAGCAGCGCCCAGCGCCTCTGACCACGTCGTCGGTCCACCTGGTGGGAGGTCGTCCCGCTCGGCGCTTTCTAGTACGTGGTCGCCACTCGAGAACCTTTCTTCCTCATAGGTTATCGGCTCGTCGAGCGATGTGGCCTGCCCATTGCTTACTAAATCTACGAGCTATGTCCGTCGTTTTCGTTCTCCTACGAAGGTCCTAATTTCGGACCCTATCACGTAGAGAAATTCTGAGCATAGCTCGTTCCATAGCTCGCTGAGTGACTCTGAGCTTATTTATGCGGCCAGCAGTGAAAGACCACCTGTCTTCAGACTCTGGGGTATTTTAGACGTGAAGATATGCCGTAGCTTCCCGAACGCTGCCTAGCCGAGTTGGATTCTTCGATTGACCTCTTTGTCGAAATGTAACACAAATGTAATAATCCAACCAATTTACTTCACGCTTACTTTCATCCCTTATCCAACATCCTACTATTTTAAAATAAAATATCCTGGGACATTCCTCACACACGGTCATCTGATCCCAAACTAAGCAGAGCTTGTACTATGGAAACCAGATAACTGATATAATACATATACTACTTTTTGTTTGTAAATACATACTTAATATACATAATTACACCCAGACTCAGGACATACAGACATGTTCATGCACACAAATGCATGTCCTGTGTGGGAATCGAACCCACGACCTGCGGCGCGTAAGGCGAACCTTAACCAACTGCGCCAACTGGGTCGTCATTTACATCTACGCCAGTTGTATAGCTCCAACCTCAGTGCACTTGCCAATTAGTTGTAGCCACTGGTTTTATTTATGCGGTAAGGTGGCGCTCGCTCTTGTCATCTGATTCGTTGTTCTTTAAAATTGTATGTGAGGTCGACGGTCTTTTTACGACGATATTATCCTTTTAGGAGTTTAACGACTTGATGATATGATGAGAATTGGATTGCTTTTATTGTCACTCTTATGGGTTGTCCGATGTTTTTTAAAACGCGTATTTTGTCCACTAACGGTATTTGTATGTTTTTTTATTGATAATGGTTGATGAATTAGAGGTTCAGAAACTCTCAATGGGAACTGAATGGCTCTCAATCTCTAGTGCAGCTGATGCCATACCGGTACGTTACGATGACGTAAAACTTTTTTTTTAATGCTGTTTCTTGCCGGTCTCTTCTCTGTTTAAATATAAGACCTCATCGAAAGCTCAAGATCATTTTAGAATTCGAATTAACGACCTTAGCCACGACATTAGACGTCCTACCACTGAGCCATACCATTTAAATCGCAAAAAAGTAAAAAGCAGTATATCTTTAGTGGAACCTCAGGTGCATAAATACGCAGAGCGGAGATTGTAAGTGCCCCGGATTACTTCGGTAAGCCCACACCTACCTAACGCAGCCAATTATCTTTATTGAGCGGATTACCAGGTTAACTGCAAATGTACTACATTGGCTTCTTTTTCTTGTCGTTACTAGATGACGACGCTGAAGAAATATGTATTTTAGAGATGCGTACCTCGTTTTCAAATTAACAAAAAAACTTGTTACACGGCGATATAACAAAAGCATGTTTAATTAGCCGAGGTAGCAAATAAGCAGCCCGTCTGATGGTCACCGGTTACTGTGCGTCGCCGACCCTACACAAATGTCTTAACACCTTGAAGAAGTCTCATGTTAAAATGACATACAATCCTACAAGGTTGGCTCAATGCGAATTGTCATTGAACTCTATTTGATTTTGACTTCTCGTGGCGTTTGTTTAAGAATTGAATAACAAAGAATATATACAGACCAATGTCATCCTACTATTTCACGAGCATAACCAGTGCACAGTGCGTGGTTGAAACTTTGGGCACCGCACAGAGCCAAACTGAACCAGCGTGAGTGAGCGTATGGAACATTATTTTCTCTGTTAAGGATTTCTCTACAACCTTATTACATACACCGACAACCAATATATATCTGTACTAAGTTTCTTAGCCGTTACCTGCTTTCATTCAGTTTAATATGAATCCAATATTAAATAATTCAAAGAATTCGCTACACAACACTCCCCGAACTATTTTTCCGCCGGTTTACGCCGACCCCAAATAATCGTAAAGGATAATGTCGACACTGGCGACAGGGGTCTATGTCATGGCCAACATTCCGGTTCAATCTTCCCTTCGCATAAATCATCAAGATTTATATTTCTGAGATTAAATTATCAGAACAAAATTAAGATCACGATTAGGTCACGTGGAAGTAATCTCCCAATGAATGTTTGCTACGTAGGTACCTGTAGGCCACGAATTAACTTCTTTTATCATATTCTACTATTGTCAGGTATTTCAAAGACTTAATACAAGCAGAAGTTTTCGTTCTAATTGAATTTCAATATTGGAATCCATCATGTAATAAATTATCCAAAACATATACCTATAACACTGAATATTCAATAGTAGTACCTAAACTGCTCCGTCGTGGGTCTAAATAGAGATCAATTAATCATAAAGAATATCGATTGAGTAACGATAGTTGAATCCCCAAGTAAACAAGTATGTTTTTACCTTAGCCAATAAGCCAGAAGTTTTTAGCAGAAGAATTAGATTCCATTAAAAAAAACCTGGGACATTCCTCACACACGGCCATCTGATCTCAAACTAAGCAGAGCTTATACTATGGAAACCAGATAACTGATATAATACATACACTACTTTTTGTTTGTAAATACATACATAATATACATAATTACACCCAGACTCAGGATGAGCAGACATGTTCATGCACACAAATGCATTTCCTGTGAGGTGGAATCTTAACCAACCGCGCCAGCTGGCCCGTCAATATTCTCCTACAAATATGTATTTGTAAATAATTACAATATTTAAAAGTTTCTTAGTTTCTCCGGAGTAAAAGAAAAGAAATAATAGTACCTAATGGTCTTTGTGTTTCCCAGACACCACGAAATCCTTATTCGAAACTAGAACAACAACGCAAACTTAAATAAATAATATGGTAATATCCCAACTTAAATGGAATTTTCAGCCTAGTTCGATTCCTAACTGAAAACTTGAATGCGGTCTGTCTAACAGATACATAACACAACCAAAACCTAAAACACAACAAACCAAATACCTAAAAGGTTTAGCGAGACAATGGGACTAAGTGATTCTTCGTTACAGTAAGCCACGCGATTTTTTAAGCAATTGTCTCCTTTATTCCTTTAAGTATAACGCTGAAAAATATATAGAGACCCACCTGAAAACTGCGACACTCCAGACAACATCGAAAGACCAGAGTGCCGGCTGTGGGAAGGATGAATCATCCCTATAGAGCATATTTCAGAGTCCTCAAACTGCCACATGTTGGAAAAGTTACTTCGTGATTACTAATTTCAAACAAACAACCACTAACTGACTATACCATCCCCACTACTTTAATGTGAATCAAACATTTATCGAAATCACTTGAAATACAGATAAAATTTAATTTTATGATAGCTAAGACGAATTGTCAATTATATTATGTTATAATTTATCACATGTGTAATTAAAACGATCATATTAAGTGATGTGTGTAGATATGCATAGGTAAGAGACGTGCGCACGGCGCGGCGGCTGCGGCGCGACTGAGCTTATGAGCTACCCGTTGTATTTGTTTGGGTGGTGGGGGCCGCCGGGTGGGGTGGGAGCCGAGCAACGTCAGTGACTCCCTCGGCCTGGGCCCGGGGGAACTCATCCCAGAGATATTGATATCATTTTTGGAGTGAAATTTTTGCACTCGTAATTTTTAAATCAACTTTATAACACCAATTTTCATGAAAAGGTAATAAAAACAAATAGGTAGACCGGTAGGTTCGTGCCCTTTTTAAATAATACTTCATAACATGCGAGACTACATTTTATATCCTAAGAAGTAAATTACGGTACAATAAAATATAGCCTGACATATATTATGACAATTGATCAGAATAATGTTTTTACCATTAACAGTTAAATGCTACTGATAGAGAAGCTCGCCTCGTTCTCTAGGACCCAGACCCTAACGATATACATACATATATAGATATGTTTTTTTTCCAGCCAGTGAGGGTAATTTCTGAACTACAGGTCTTAGAGAAAAACTCTGAAAGGACTCAAGCTGAATTTTGAAAAAAATAAAAAGTTAAAAAAAAAAATTTTAAGTATTTTTTTCTAATTAATCAAATTAATTCACCTGTATACTGACTGACTGAAAAATGGAAATCCACCTTTGTATATTTTGACATTTATTCATGTCATTGATTATTAATTAACCTTATTGCTTCATGATAAAGTTCATGGTACTATAATACAATTAAACATTGATTGATTGATTGAGATGAACCTTATAGATACCTATGTTAGGGCTAAAAAAAAAGTAAAAATTTACAGTAATCAGTAAATGATATGATACCATGGTGAGGTGGTACGGTGGTCAACACACAACACAAGCCTATGAAAAAAGAACTAGTAAGCCTAATAAGGCTAAATGAACATAACACTAGTACCAGACAGGTTCATAAAACATACTCATTATTAACTTCCTGACACATACACAACTATGTATTTTAGTTCTCAAATTATTAGGTGGGTAACAAAGAATCATGACGAGATCCATACATTGATTCATACAAAAAAATAAAACATTTAAGAGAGTTTTGAATCACTTCCAATGTTGAGATTACATTACCAGCAGCATATTAATTTACTTGAAATATACGCAGCTGCCAACAACGCAGAGAACCTCAAGCGGCGCAAATATAGCGGTTTATCGAACACTTATATATTTGAGCCTTGGGGTCAGCAAGCCCACAACCTATTAAAAGAAATCTCTTCGGTTGGTGGAAGCCACACGGGACCCCAGAGCTGGCGGCTACTTAGCCCAAAGAATAAGTCTCGCAATCCAGCGAGGCAATGCCGCCAGTATCCTAGGTACTCTGCCACCAGGGGATGAGTTAGGGGAAGTTTTTTATTTACAATTTAGTTTTAGATAGATTTAATTTTTTACTAGTTAGAGTTTTAGTAGTTAGATTTTAATATGTTAATGTTTAATTTATGTTTAATGTTTTGAAAGGTAGGAATGTACATTGACGCCCATCGATTTAAGGGGGGGGAGGGTGGGGAGGGGGTGAGGGGGTAGGTCTAGAACCCCCCCTGTGAAGGAAAAGTTGCGCCCCCTCCCCCTTTTTGAGATATGATGATTTTAATTTTTCACAAAAATGTCGAATTTTCTTGTGCTAATATCGGATTATGGGGAGAATATTCCTAAAAACGGGGGAAGTTTAATCCAAATTTTGACCCCCCCATCCCCCCCCCCCAATTTCACGCCCCCCCCCCCCCCATTTCACGGGGTCTGGTGGTCTTAGTGGTCTAGGAGAGAAAAAGGTTCATTCACCTTTTGGGTCTGAGGTCAATTGGGGGGGGGGGGGTCAATTGCTGCTTGGACCTGTGGATCCTTTTTATTTTGCATAAACTTCTATCTAGCGCTCGCCGGCCGCTGCCGCGGCACCGCTCGCTGCGCTCGCTCGGCTCGCGCACGGTATTTACAAAGTTCAAACCTAACCTAACCAATCAGTTTGTTTTTTATTATCCTTTTAATGTGCATAAACTTGTAACTAGCGCTCGCCGGCTATTACGTTCGGTTTCACTATGTCGGTAAATACTATTTACACACTATTTACATGTTTTTGGTAAAAGTACTAATTAAAAGTAGATTATTATATGTAAAATGATAAAAATTGACATGAAAAATACCTAAGTAAATAGGTATGTTTTTTTTACGTAATCAAAGACTTAAAAAAAAATTATACATTTTAGTGTTCCTTACATGAAACGAAACGTGACAGTGGTGTGTCAAAATGACGATAGAGACAAAATATTGCATAGTTTTTCACGAATTTGTTTTTTTTTTTCTCATAATCCAGTTGCTTCCGCAATTTGAAACTTTGTGTAGAGCCTTCTAATAATATAACCTTCCTGTAAAAAAAAAATGAGCTCCCAAATCGTTGGGCGTCAATGTACAACTTAGCCTTTTGAAAATAAATTACAACAACATATACTTGTAATATTTTATAAACCCCGCAAAACATACCAGCAACATAATGGTTTTGTTCGCGATTCGGCGGCATGGCATAGAATGTCGCATATTTTAAATGCCTCAAGTTATTCCTTAGGCACCAAGGATCAATAATAACGTCATTTCAACATCTCTAAAAATCTGTATATTTCAACATCTCTAAAAATCAGTATATTTTTGTACAAATCTCGCCATGATTCTTTCGAAATATTAATTTAAAATCAAAGATTTATGTAAAGCAATAGAGATAGGTTTAGCCATTATGTTATAAATATGTATGCAAAAAAATCTGGAACGCGCCTTTATTGACGTTCGAGAATCTCAATGCATCTAATTTGTTTGTAGGTACACGGTAGGTACCCTAATTCAATGTTATCAACATTTTCTTTTGAAAACTTATAATAATTACTCACCATATTCACGAAATAGTTTCTTGTATTCCCCAAGATCATTTTGTTCCAGCCACTCGTCGACTTGATCAGTCTCGTCCTCAAATATCTCCGTAAAAACAACCCTAACTAAATAAATTAAAGTACAAAGAAATACTATGGTACCAACGTACATGTAATTATAATGCACTTTTCTAATCATAACTGCTCCTTTTAGTCATAATGACTTTATTTTAATTAAATTTTTCAACGAAACCTAGGACGGCCCAAATATTGTTTACTTTTGTCAACATTTGTCAGTCTGTCATGTGTCAAATGTCAATGTCAATATTTTTTTTTTGTAGTAGTAGTTTATTCATCCATAAAAGGATAGGCAAGGGTTTTTTTCAACCATACAATCATTTCATACGTGTTATTTTATATAATATCATTTTCATAGAGTCTGCACATTAACTTTCACATAGTCACCGTCCAAAGTCATGTTTTAGTACAATGGTGGTCATTGTACTAAAGCTTTTCACGGACTCTTTGAGACAACTTGAAAAGTCACGATACACATAATTCATTTCATTTCACTTCACTGGTGCACATGAATGATCTTTATTGGATAAAATACTACCGATAATATGCAATAAAACCCAAAATACACGAATTTATGAAATTTAAAATGAAAACACAACGTCACTCTGCAAGTTCCCGCCAAAAAGTCCCAATTTTTTTTGATGATTGTTGTTGTTTGTTATATTCGCCAAAAGGCAGACAAGTTTGAACCATACAGCCTCGTCTTACTTTATTAGTCACTACAAAATAAATCACTTTTATATAGTATAATTCTACTAAAACATTTACGGATTTTTGTAGACAAATGAATAGTCACGATATAGGTACGTAACTACGTATTTATTTCATTAAGAGCTTCGCCATCAGTGCACCAGGGATCACTTCCCTGGTGCACTGCCGATGGCGTAGCTCTGGGATGAGACGAAAACCTGTACCCCTACCATGAGTTTTCTACACTAACGTAATCTACACTCGCTAGCGACTACGGTGAATATTTGGGTATGACGAGCACCGCCTCTAGTGGATACTTTTGGAAGCATTTCATACAAAATGTCTCACCGTAGTCGCTAGCGATTGTAGATTACGTTAGTGTAGAAAACTCATGGTAGGGGTACAGAACATAGCCTGGTAGCTGGTAGAAAGTACACGAAACAAACGTGCATTCATTATACGGACTGACCATAAACTAATAACGGCCAGCCGATTAGCAACTTAGCAAGATAGGTACCCTATCTATCACACCACTCAGATGACGAGTACGATTCCGTCTAGGTGTTGTCAAACTATCGATAGTTGGTATCCTGAATAAGGTGAGATGGTACTTCACAAAGGAACAGCTTCTAAATCTATACAAAGCTCAATAAGTACGACCTTGCATATTGTAATTTTTAAATCAACTTTATAACACCAATTTTCATGAAAAGGTAATAAAAACAAATAGGTAGACCGGTAGGTTCGTGCCCTTTTTAAATAATACTTCATAACATGCGAGACTACATTTTATATCCTAAGAAGTAAATTACGGTACAATAAAATATAGCCTGACATATATTATGACAATTGATCAGAATAATGTTTTTACCATTAACAGTTAAATGCTACTGATAGAGAAGCTCGCCTCGTTCTCTAGGACCCAGACCCTAACGATATACATACATATATAGATATGTTTTTTTTCCAGCCAGTGAGGGTAATTTCTGAACTACAGGTCTTAGAGAAAAACTCTGAAAGGACTCAAGCTGAATTTTGAAAAAAATAAAAAGTTAAAAAAAAAAATTTTAAGTATTTTTTTCTAATTAATCAAATTAATTCACCTGTATACTGACTGACTGAAAAATGGAAATCCACATTTGTATATTTTGACATTTATTCATGTCATTGATTATTAATTAACCTTATTGCTTCATGATAAAGTTCATGGTACTATAATACAATTAAACATTGATTGATTGATTGAGATGAACCTTATAGATACCTATGTTAGGGCTAAAAAAAAAAGTAAAAATTTACAGTAATCAGTAAATGATATGATACCATGGTGAGGTGGTACGGTGGTCAACACACAACACAAGCCTATGAAAAAAGAACTAGTAAGCCTAATAAGGCTAAATGAACATAACACTAGTACCAGACAGGTTCATAAAACATACTCATTATTAACTTCCTGACACATACACAACTATGTATTTTAGTTCTCAAATTATTAGGTGGGTAACAAAGAATCATGACGAGATCCATACATTGATTCATACAAAAAAATAAAACATTTAAGAGAGTTTTGAATCACTTCCAATGTTGAGATTACATTACCAGCAGCATATTAATTTACTTGAAATATACGCAGCTGCCAACAACGCAGAGAACCTCAAGCGGCGCAAATATAGCGGTTTATCGAACACTTATATATTTGAGCCTTGGGGTCAGCAAGCCCACAACCTATTAAAAGAAATCTCTTCGGTTGGTGGAAGCCACACGGGACCCCAGAGCTGGCGGCTACTTAGCCCAAAGAATAAGTCTCGCAATCCAGCGAGGCAATGCCGCCAGTATCCTAGGTACTCTGCCACCAGGGGATGAGTTAGGGGAAGTTTTTTATTTACAATTTAGTTTTAGATAGATTTAATTTTTTACTAGTTAGAGTTTTAGTAGTTAGATTTTAATATGTTAATGTTTAATTTATGTTTAATGTTTTGAAAGGTAGGAATGTACATTGACGCCCATCGATTTAAGGGGGGGGAGGGTGGGGAGGGGGTGAGGGGGTAGGTCTAGAACCCCCCCTGTGAAGGAAAAGTTGCGCCCCCTCCCCCTTTTTGAGATATGATGATTTTAATTTTTCACAAAAATGTCGAATTTTCTTGTGCTAATATCGGATTATGGGGAGAATATTCCTAAAAACGGGGGAAGTTTAATCCAAATTTTGACCCCCCCATCCCCCCCCCCAATTTCACGCCCCCCCCCCCATTTCACGGGGTCTGGTGGTCTTAGTGGTCTAGGAGAGAAAAAGGTTCATTCACCTTTTGGGTCTGAGGTCAATTGGGGGGGGGGGGGGTCAATTGCTGCTTGGACCTGTGGATCCTTTTTATTTTGCATAAACTTCTATCTAGCGCTCGCCGGCCGCTGCCGCGGCACCGCTCGCTGCGCTCGCTCGGCTCGCGCACGGTATTTACAAAGTTCAAACCTAACCTAACCAATCAGTTTGTTTTTTATTATCCTTTTAATGTGCATAAACTTGTAACTAGCGCTCGCCGGCTATTACGTTCGGTTTCACTATGTCGGTAAATACTATTTACACACTATTTACATGTTTTTGGTAAAAGTACTAATTAAAAGTAGATTATTATATGTAAAATGATAAAAATTGACATGAAAAATACCTAAGTAAATAGGTATGTTTTTTTTACGTAATCAAAGACTTAAAAAAAAATTATACATTTTAGTGTTCCTTACATGAAACGAAACGTGACAGTGGTGTGTCAAAATGACGATAGAGACAAAATATTGCATAGTTTTTCACGAATTTTTTTTTTTTTTTCTCATAATCCAGTTGCTTCCGCAATTTGAAACTTTGTGTAGAGCCTTCTAATAATATAACCTTCCTGTAAAAAAAAAATGAGCTCCCAAATCGTTGGGCGTCAATGTACAACTTAGCCTTTTGAAAATAAATTACAACAACATATACTTGTAATATTTTATAAACCCCGCAAAACATACCAGCAACATAATGGTTTTGTTCGCGATTCGGCGGCATGGCATAGAATGTCGCATATTTTAAATGCCTCAAGTTATTCCTTAGGCACCAAGGATCAATAATAACGTCATTTCAACATCTCTAAAAATCTGTATATTTCAACATCTCTAAAAATCAGTATATTTTTGTACAAATCTCGCCATGATTCTTTCGAAATATTAATTTAAAATCAAAGATTTATGTAAAGCAATAGAGATAGGTTTAGCCATTATGTTATAAATATGTATGCAAAAAAATCTGGAACGCGCCTTTATTGACGTTCGAGAATCTCAATGCATCTAATTTGTTTGTAGGTACACGGTAGGTACCCTAATTCAATGTTATCAACATTTTCTTTTGAAAACTTATAATAATTACTCACCATATTCACGAAATAGTTTCTTGTATTCCCCAAGATCATTTTGTTCCAGCCACTCGTCGACTTGATCAGTCTCGTCCTCAAATATCTCCGTAAAAACAACCCTAACTAAATAAATTAAAGTACAAAGAAATACTATGGTACCAACGTACATGTAATTATAATGCACTTTTCTAATCATAACTGCTCCTTTTAGTCATAATGACTTTATTTTAATTAAATTTTTCAACGAAACCTAGGACGGCCCAAATATTGTTTACTTTTGTCAACATTTGTCAGTCTGTCATGTGTCAAATGTCAATGTCAATATTTTTTTTTTGTAGTAGTAGTTTATTCATCCATAAAAGGATAGGCAAGGGTTTTTTTCAACCATACAATCATTTCATACGTGTTATTTTATATAATATCATTTTCATAGAGTCTGCACATTAACTTTCACATAGTCACCGTCCAAAGTCATGTTTTAGTACAATGGTGGTCATTGTACTAAAGCTTTTCACGGACTCTTTGAGACAACTTGAAAAGTCACGATACACATAATTCATTTCATTTCACTTCACTGGTGCACATGAATGATCTTTATTGGATAAAATACTACCGATAATATGCAATAAAACCCAAAATACACGAATTTATGAAATTTAAAATGAAAACACAACGTCACTCTGCAAGTTCCCGCCAAAAAGTCCCAATTTTTTTTGATGATTGTTGTTGTTTGTTATATTCGCCAAAAGGCAGACAAGTTTGAACCATACAGCCTCGTCTTACTTTATTAGTCACTACAAAATAAATCACTTTTATATAGTATAATTCTACTAAAACATTTACGGATTTTTGTAGACAAATGAATAGTCACGATATAGGTACGTAACTACGTATTTATTTCATTAAGAGCTTCGCCATCAGTGCACCAGGGATCACTTCCCTGGTGCACTGCCGATGGCGTAGCTCTGGGATGAGACGAAAACCTGTACCCCTACCATGAGTTTTCTACACTAACGTAATCTACACTCGCTAGCGACTACGGTGAATATTTGGGTATGACGAGCACCGCCTCTAGTGGATACTTTTGGAAGCATTTCATACAAAATGTCTCACCGTAGTCGCTAGCGATTGTAGATTACGTTAGTGTAGAAAACTCATGGTAGGGGTACAGAACATAGCCTGGTAGCTGGTAGAAAGTACACGAAACAAACGTGCATTCATTATACGGACTGACCATAAACTAATAACGGCCAGCCGATTAGCAACTTAGCAAGATAGGTACCCTATCTATCACACCACTCAGATGACGAGTACGATTCCGTCTAGGTGTTGTCAAACTATCGATAGTTGGTATCCTGAATAAGGTGAGATGGTACTTCACAAAGGAACAGCTTCTAAATCTATACAAAGCTCAATAAGTACGACCTTGCATGGAGTACTGTTCTCATCGTTCGACTCGTTAGATAGACGCGCTCGAAGGATAATCGACGATAGCGACCTAACGAGCAAGAAACTGCAAAACCTGGATCATCGGCGTCAGGTTGCAAGTTTGACGGTATTCTACAGATTGTTCCACGGAGAATGCGATAAGGAACTCCATAATCTTGTCCCCCCATCCCCGTTCTTCTATCGGACCACTAGGCGTCGGGAGGGTCTCCACCGCTTCGTCGTCGACATTCCGTCTTGCCGTACCAAGCGTTTCGCTTCCTCTTACCTTATACGCACGGCCAAGCTGTGGAATGCTCTCCCGGACAACGTGTTTCCAGACACATAACATGGGTATATTCAAGGCCAGAGTGAACAGGCATCTTATGGGTACGCGCGGTCCACCCTAGACTACATCTTCGCTTCTTCGCTTACCATCAGGCGGGATTGTGGTCAAGCGTAAACCCATTAAATATAAAAAAAAAAGAAAAAAAAAGTTGACCTCGAAAACTAGTTAGAATATCAATAGTGCTATCGATTGTATCGATAACCGAGCAATACTACCGATATAATCGATAGGTACGCACGGCTACAGATCAAGCTATATATTTCTAATATAAGCTGACCTCTCATTGCAGGGAAATCCTATATAATGCGAGATCAGCTTATACTGGAAATGTATAACTTGATATGTTGCCGTGTATTAAATCTCAATACTATCGATAGTATTAGTTAAATACAATCAATACTATCGATACAATCGATAGCGCTATCGATATTATTACTTTCCGTGGTCACGATGGTATCGTTAGACTATCGATAGTTTCACTATGCTATGCAAAACTATGCAGCAGTGGACTGCTGTAGGCTGATGATGATGATGCAACACTATACCCGTCCAAAGGCATCAAACAAAAGACTACAATGGTGCCGATTCTGTTGTAAATCGCACTAAAATAATTTTAGTCACATCTCATCTCTTTCTTACGAAAGTTATTCAAGAAGGATAGAATATATTTAAAGCTGTCAAATTAATCTTTGCCGTCTTATTTTGCGTGTATTTAGACCTGTGATTTAGACGTAACCGCGATAGATGGCGACTAAAAGGATACGAACATTTTTGTATGGGAGCTGGCATAGCCACCCGCCGCCATTTTGATTTTTTTTCAATGTGGCGGCGCACGGTGTAAGTGGTATATTTGGATAGAGGACACTTATACAAACAAAAAATGTTAATCAATATGGTGACCTAAAGTGTCACGTTTCCGAGATATTTGGAGGTAAAGATCGCCATATGAGAATAACGACAATCATTAAAAATGAACTTATTACGTGTTTATATGCATTAGATTGTATTCAAATAATAGTTCCCAGGTTGATTTAACTTTTTATTAGAATATAGCAAAACAAATAGCTCGAAAAAACAATATTCAGTAATTGGTTACCTACTAAACCGCATCGCTATATTCGCAATGAAACACAATGTTGTCAAGTAGCTCGGATCGTAGTGGTTAACATGTTTTCCATGTCTCCGTTATTAAACAAAAATGACAATACTTGTCTTAAATATACTATTACCGAGATTTTGGAATATCGATGTATAAATAATATGAGAAGAATGACAATAGTTTAAAGTTGATTAAGTACAATTTATGTTCTTGTTTTTAAGCAATAAACTGTGGTCAAATAATATTGCATCACAATTTAAAAATAAAATAATACACATAATAGAAACAAGCCGTGACCTCAAACCTTTAAATAAAAAAAGTTTTTTTTAAACAAACATATATACGGCCCACCTGATTGTAAGCGGTTACCGTAGCCTATGGACGCTTGCAACACCAGGGGTATCACTCGCGCGTTGCCGACCCTACAGAAATCTCTTCACACCTTTTTTAAGGAACTCCACGCTGTACTTCGTTGGGAAAACCACGGCGGGAGCTCATTCCATAGTCTAAGCGTTCGCGGAAGAAAGCTCCTTTGGGACCGCATAGTTCGAAACTATTTTGGTTCCAATGTGTGAGGATGGACTCCCCATCAATGGCGAGACTTGCGATGGTAGAAGGGTAGGAAGGTAGCCGGTAGGCTGATGCCCACGGCTACCCAGGTTAAACAATTCTACAGAACACTGTCCGTTGCACAAGCGGTAGAACACACATAAGGAGGCAAAATCTTTCCTCAGATTGAGCGGCCTTAAGCCGCTTGTGAGCTCAGGATCGTCGACAATTCTAATAGCACGTCGCTGAACCGAGTCTAAAGGCCCAAACTGGTATCCAGGAAAGAGCAGTACTCCATATAAGGCCGGACTTGCGACTTGTAAAGTTGTAGCCTTTGCCCCGATGTGAAGTGCTGCGTCGCTCTGTTGAGCACTTCGAGTTTTTTGGATGCTAGCTTAACCTTATCTTCTAGACGGCCTATTGACGTCGTTAGAAATGTCGATGCCGAGGATCCCGATGCTTTCACTGATGTTCTTATTCTGGAATTGTGAGTTCACAGCAAATGGGGTTTTCTTAGCGGTGAACGTGCAGACTTGAGTCTTAGTGGGGTTGAAATGGACTAGGTTTAGTCGACCGTAATCGGAGACACTAGTTAGTGTGCTCTCGATTTCAGACACAAGCCGTTCGCGGCTTTCCTCCACCACGAAACGAGGAATATTTGCAATGAGCGTCCTCTATACAATGAATGCCGTCAATAGACAGCATTTCATTGATATGCAGCAGGAACAGTGTTTGGAACAGTACAGACCCTTGCGTGACGCCAGCATTTATGTCTCTCAGCTCGTATGCATCTGCTGGACAAAAAATTGGCGACCCATTTGCATAGTCCCTCTGGTAACTTCGTTAGAAGACCCCAGTGCCAGACCCGATCGAACGCCTTCGCCACCTTGACTCTCGAAGGCGAGTGACCACGCGGCTGGTGACTTTCTAGTGTATACATAGACACATCACATAGAGACACTAGAAGGCCACCAGCCAATGGACTATGGTGGAAGCCATATCGTCGGTCACTCAACAAATCGTGATCCTCTAGGTATATCAAGAGCTACGTGTTGATCACTCGCTCCATGACATTGGAGAGAATGGGAGGTGATGGCAATAGGCCTGTTTTTCATCGGGTCTAATCTGTCGCCCTTTTTGGGTTGTGTGCACGTGAGCAGTCTTCGACGAAGACGGGACTTTCATTTAGGTGTAAGTTTTATTAGGTCGGGTCGGGCCGGCCGCGGGACCGGTTTTTTTTATTTATTTTCAACACACTCGCTCGTAAAGTAACATTTATTGCACCGCTTTTAGTATCTTAATGCAGCTTATTACCCATTTGTGCTTTTTACTTTACATTACCGCACAGTTTTATGAAGGTATAATCCCGATTATGATAAGATTGTACCCCACTGCAAGTGATATGTAGACCAAGCATTCTTAATTTAAACGGGTAAAATAGTTTGACAGCTCACCGCTTTCAAGAAAAACCTTGTGTGCTATATTTGTAAACGTTCTCATTGTGTTGATTTGAGTATTATCAAAAAATCTACTTAAAAAAATACAAGTCTGTTTTTTCCTCGCAAGCGTGTTGAAAAACGTCGTATGACACGCGTGTGCGTTGATTATTACACTCTCGGCTCACTTATTACGTTCGCCTACGGCTCACGCGCTTAATACGCCTCGAGTATTAATAACCAACTTTGCACACATGTATCATTATGTACTATTACGTCGCTATTGTAATTTTGGCGCCCAGGGAGCATTACTTAGCGATCTTTAGTTCCAATTAACTTGGTAACATGAGATTATAGGACAAGTATTGTCATTTTTGTTTGCATAATAATGACAAGATGGAAAACAAGTCACGATCCGAGTTACTTTGACAACATTGTGGTTCATAGCGAATATTACGATGCTGTTTAGTAGGTAAGTAATTAAAAATATTGTTTTTCGTGCTCCTAGTTTAACTCTCTTCTAAAAAATTGATAAATCAACCTGGGAACTATTATTTGAATACAATCGAATGCATATAAACACGTAATAAGTTAATTTTTAATAATTGTCGTAATTCTCATATGGCGATCTTTACCTTCAAATATCTCGGAAACGTGACACTTTAGGCCACCATATTGATTAACATTTTTTGTTTGTATAAGTGTCCTCTACCCATATATATATAGTTTCATCGTGCGCCGCGACATTGAAAAAAAACTAAAATGGCGGCGGCTAGCTATGCCACAAAGGTTCTAACCCCTTTATATTGAAACCTAATCCTTAATCTAAGTATTGAAAACAAGCATTGGACTAATTTGACAGGACTTAATTTCTTATATCCTTTTCTTGTTCTTTGTTAGAAAGAGACATAGTGAGACTAAAATTAGTTAAGTTGTAAACAACAGAATCAGGGCCAGTATACAGGGCGAATTTTTATTTCTAGCCAGTGTGGGCAACTTCTGAACTACAGGTCTTAGAGAAAAACGCTGAAAGGAACCCCGAGCTGAATTTTGAAGAAAATTAAAATGCGATTGGATCTCTAGGTCTTATGGATACAAACACAGGTCTGTTTTATAATTAAACTTAATATAAAAATAGACTGTGTCTATGCATTATATGCTGTATATTAGTGTATATGCATTGCATGTCCATGGTTTGTTTGTGACGGGGATAATAACAAAAACAACATAAATTTAGGGAATAATAAATTTAAAAAATGATTTATAAATTGATTAACTTTCGTTATATCACAAAAAGTGCTCAGACAGTAGGTATATTCTAGGTGTATGTGATCACAGGATCTAAATTGGAGGATTACTTCTTAATTTTAATATTGTTAGCAAGTGAGCAAGACAGCCCAGTACCATCTGGTTCTACATTCAATTCTTCCACTTTACTATCATTAATAACCATTGAGAATCGTTTGGAGCGGAAGCCACCAAGTGGTGGCAGGTTTGTGCCGAGATTCAGTGACTTGATGAATGTGCCAGTGGGGTCTGCTAGCATGCGAACCTGGAATTACATAAGACACATTTTAATAATTGAGGAATCATTTAAATATGCAGAAAGAAAAAAAAAAATTTTTAAATTATTGGGTAATGAGGAATTTTCTTATGATACCTCTATGCTCAAAATACCTGTCAAATCATGAACTTAAGGTTCAAATTGGTTTGAATTATTAACAGTGACAGGTATTTTGAGCATAGAGGTATCATAAGAAAACTCACTGACAAACTATAGAAAAAATTAAGCTACATAACTACATAAGTAAAATTTACTAATATGGATCCAATTAAAGAAATTTAAAAAAAACTTAAGAATAAGTGAAATGGACATTCCAATTGAAAATCAAACAGTAATAATAGCATTGTGGGGCATTGTATAAATAATAAATGAGCATGAAGGTTAACTTGCCGGAGTATTGATTTTATAACTAAGTGAGTTGCCTACACTGTCATAAATAGCTTATCATTATTGAGGTCCACCGTAAACATTTCAGCTATAGATTATTTGAAGCTTGACCTCAGAATAATATTGAACTTTATACAGTTATGTATAAATTATAATGTTGTTTCTCTATTCCTTATATGGCAGATGCAAGTGGAATACCTGCATTTTTTTTGTGGAATAATAATTCAATTATGTGGGTTTATAAAATATCTCATTACAAGCTTTTATTTAACTTGTAATGTATGTATGTATTCTTCCTTCGGATGGAATCTTGCAATTCGAATTACAACCACTTCCAGCGATCGGATTGACTTGATATTTGGTGTACATTAGTATATAGAAAGACAATGCAAGGACAGTCAACAAAAAGTACAGTCACTCAAAAAAGCTTGTATAAAAAATTAAATTTTTAACAAAGAACTTATTGGATAAGCAGTATGCTTTCATCAGAACAAGTTAATTTTGAATTCATTGTAAATACTTGTTAATAATACTATTAGCCCAAGAGCCCACGACGATCTGACCTTCGTCATTTTATAAAACCTGAAAGTTTCTCTGTGTATGTCCCTAATAGAGGTAAAAACAATCCCCAAATATGAAGTTTGGATTGCGGTGGCTTTGGAAGTTATCAGGTAACAAAGGTGTCAAAAATTGCACCTCAAATTCGTTAAAGTATAAAGGTCAGTTTTTATATATTTTGTTTGGACTAATATTAGAAATCACGTCGTCCATTGTCAGACACTTTGAACGGTGGAAACTCCCTGTCAGACACCTTAAAGTATTAAAAAATATTATTCAACTTTCGTCATTTTATAAAAGCTGAAATTTATATATGTTACTTGACGAACTATCAAACTATGATTTCTCAGTTGTCAGACACTTTCGATGGTGGCTTTGCCGTGTCAGACACATTAAAGGTCTACCGTAGGTGCGAGCGCGAGGTATATTCAATGTGATTTATTTTACAAACGAAAAGAGATAGACCCATGGTTATTTTGGAGAGTTTGTAGATTAAATCATGAAATTAATAAATCATGCAAAAAAGTCTACATCAATGACCCAGTTTTAGAGTTACAGATCAAAAATCTAAAAAAACACTATTTTTTGAACATTTTTTTATATAATATCGTTATTTTTATTAGATTTTTGTTCCATATTTTTATTTTATTTCTACTTATCAATCAGATAAACTTTCTAGCTTTCAAATGACACTACTTTTAACAAAATACACCGATTACTTAAAAAGAAACAAAGACAAAACTAAAAGATGAGCATTTCATTAAAAAATAAATTAATGCGCCGTACGCACTATTAAGGTACTATTAAGTATTTATTTACTTGGAGTGTAATGAATTAACGTTAATTCTCCCATAAGTACTAATTTATTGTAAAAGCAAACGCGATAGGTAGTTTACTCACGTTAATTCTTTACACTCGGGGTACCTACTGAAGCATATTTTCTTTTACCACCATACCATATTTTCAAGGGTGTCATTTTTTATATATTTTATTTGGAATAATATTAGAAATCACGTCGACCATTGTCAGACACTTTGAACGGTGGAAACCCCCGTCAGACACCCTTAAAGTTTTAAATAATAATGCTCATCTATTCGTTTTTTTCCTTGTTTCTTTTTACGTAATCGGTGTATTTTCAAAGTAGCGTCATTTGAAAGCTAGAAAGTTTATCTAGTTGATAAGATAAAATAAAATAAAAATATGGAACAAAAACTTAATAAAAATAACGACAATTATAAAAAAAAAAAAACAAAATAATTGTGTATTTTTAGATTTTTGATCTGTAACTCTAAAACTGGGTCATTGATGTAGACTTTTTTGCATGATTTATTAAATTTCATGATTTAATCTACAAACTCTCCAAAATAACTAAGGGTCTATCTCTTTTCGTTAGTAAAAAAAATCAAATTGAATATACCTCGCGCTCGCACCTACGGTAGACCTTTCATGTGTCTGACACGGCAAACCCACCATGGAAAGTATCTGACAACTGAGAAATCATATTTTGATAGTTCGTTAAGTAACATATATAAATTTCAGCTTATATAAAATGACGAATATGAATAATCCTTACTATAATGTTTATTATGTCCAATAAAACACCGAATTTAAGTAAATACGTATATTGTGCTAGGTAGCATTGCTATGTGAAAAACATGAGTGAAAATGTATGAACTACCCGACTTAACTAATATTATTATAATCAAGAATATTTAGCAAGTACCTACATAACCTATACAATATAAAACATGAATGAACATATGTTTATACATAACATACCTTTCCCCCAAGTAGATACATATAATTTTAATTTACTAAATTTAAAACAATAACTCCTAGTTTTATATTAATTAAGTTAAAGAACAAAAGATTAAATAACAAATACAAAACACAAGTACTTAATACAATCAATACAAAACACAACTAATAGAATAGAAATTATGCAATAAAATTATTATTATAGTTATTTCTGTCATATTTGTCTTAGTGTGTAAGTTCAGTCTAGTCTTAAGTTTGCCTCCAGAATGACTAAGTTCTGAATCAGTAGGAATACCCAGCATTTCAGCCCATTTCTCTTGACTAGGTATTTCTATTATATCTTGACTAATGTCACTATCACTACTTATTAACTTCCTATTTCTACTCACATCACTCTCTCCTACCTCAGGCCTTTCTCTTTCCTCTCTTTGTATTTCTGTCGTTTCGTTGGATTGTTTCTTCTCAATAATTTGGTCTATGTGTCTATTAATAATGCTACCATCTCCTGTAGACACTTCATAACTGGATGGCCCATTTCTATGAACTACTGTACCTGGCATCCATCGGGGTCCACTGCCATAGTTTCTATACATCACACTCTGTCCTTCCTTTGTGTCTCTATTTATTTTATGAGCGTTTCTTGTAATTTGTTTATTTTTCTTTTGTTGTTGACGATTATCCGGATGAATCGTGTCTAACAAAGTATGTAGTCGTCTATTCATCAACAGTTCAGCTGGACTCTTGTTCGTTGCTGTACAAGGGGTGGCACGTAAGCCTAGTAGCATGTTAGGAATCTTAATATCCCAGGGAGTATCGTCCATTTTGCGCAACTTGTCTTTAACAGTTTGCACCATCCTTTCAGCTAAGCCATTAGTGGCTGGGTGGTATGGTGCAGTGGTGACATGTTTTATTTTATTCGCCTCCAAAAATTGTTTCATTTCTGCCGAGACAAACGGTGTTCCATTGTCTGACACCAATGTCTCACATAATCCATGTGTAGCGAAAATATTTCTAAGATGCCGAATAACCGTCGTAGAAGTCATGTTATTTACAATGAATACTTCTGGCCATCTTGAATAAGCATCAACCAAAATTAAAAATGTTTTATTTTGATAGGGCCCCGCAAAATCTATGTTTACTCGAGACCATGGCTTAGTAGGTGTGATCCATTCGCAGCTACTTCTCGGAGGCATGTGACGATTTTCTAAACATTTGTCACATTCGCTTACTAATGTCTCAATATCCTTGTTTAATGTTGGCCACCAAACGTAACTTCTGGCAAGTGCCTTTGTTTGCACAATACCACTGTGTGTCTTATGTAAGGCCCTTAGTATAGTTTCACGCAGCGATGGCGGCACTACTACACGACAACCAAGTAAAATACAGTCCTCATGCATAGAGAGTTCTGTACGATGTAACCAGTAAAGGTGCAGTTCATGGTCTGTGACTTTATTAGGCCAGCCGCTTAATATATAATGACTTACATGAGATAAAGTCTTGTCCCTCTTTGTTGTCGCTGCTATCAGATCAACGTCAACTGGAAAATCAGTAGGTGTCTCAGCCATGAGCAAAACATCACACAATTTCTGTTCTGGTTCATCCGGTACCGGTCGTGGCCAACGACTCAAACTATCTGCATTTCCAATCTGCCGTCCTGGCTTGTATATAATGCTATAACTGTGCGAAGTAAGTATTAGTGCAATTCTGGTCAATCGAGGTGACAAAACAGCAGGCATGGGCCGTTTGGGGTCGAATATACCAAGCAAAGGCTTGTGATCCGTCACTATAGTGAATGATCTACCCATTAAATAGTTGTGAAATTTAACTACTCCAAATATAATAGCAGTAGCTTCCTTATCCAGTTGAGAGTATCGTCTTTCGTGAACGTGCAACGTCCTGGAGCTCATAGCGATAGGGCGCTCTGAACCGTCCTCCATGACGTGCGATAGTACTGCGCCGACGCCATATTCAGAACTATCGCAAGTGAGTACCAATGGCTTTTTTAAATCATAATGAACGAGTGTCAACTCGGATGACAACAAGCGTTTTGCAGTATCAAAACTATTTTGCTCCCGGTCAGTCCATTGCCAGGATTGCGACTTATCAAGCAATCTGTGTAGAGGCTCAAGTATAGTCGCTTTGTGAGGTATAAACCTCTCGTAAAAGTTATATAACCCTAGAAATGCTCGCAACAACTGGACGTTTTTAGGCTCAGGGGTATTGATTATTGATTCAACTTTGCTCGGGGCAGGATGAATACCATCAGCGTCGATAACGAAACCTAAAAATTCTACGCGTTCTTTAGCAATCTTGCACTTACCCTTGTTAAGACGCAAACCTGCCTTTTCGATGCGTTCTAGTACTGTGTCCAAGCGCCGAGTCATCTCAGTGATGGTACGGCCGCTGACGATGACGTCATCAATCAGCACAGCGACACCCGGCACGCCGGCAAGCAAACCCGTCATCAATCGCTGGAAGATCCCAGGACACGCCTTTACACCGAACGCTAATCTATGTACAGAGTACAAACCTTTGCAAGTATTCAAGGTTAATAGCCTAGCCGTGTCGTCCGTCACAACGACTTGTGTATATGCTCTGTCAAGGTCAAGTGTAGTATAGAATTTACTACCTGCAATAATCGCGAAGACTTCACTAGCTGTAGGCATCGGATATGTATCCGATTCTGTAACTTGGTTCACCGTACTACGGTAATCTCCGCAAAGACGTATGTCTCCGTTTCGTTTTACAATAGGAACCACTGGTGTCGCCCACTCCGAAAAAGCTACGGGGCGAAGTACGCCTTCTTCCACCAAACGATCGATTTCCTTTTCCACTCTTTCTTTTATCGCATATGGGACGGGCCTAGCTTTTAAATATTTAGGCGATGCGTCCGCTTTTAGCTGAATCGTGACAGGGTCTCCCCGGTAAGTACCTAGTCCCTCCCTGAAAACCTCACTATACTTCTCCACTATCATGTCAATCGTCGTCATGTCCATGTCAGTTATCAAGTTAACATTTAGTGATATATCGAGTGCCTCAAACCAATTACGTCCGATCAAATTCGGACCTGAACCCCTAGCTACAACAACATCTAAATTACAGTTAATGTCCTTATATCGAACTCGCACCGTAGCCTGTCCTAACACTTGCACCGGCGAGTCGTTCCAAGTGCGCAGCCTGTTGCGTAGCGTCTTCAGTGTGCTGCGGGACCGTAGCTGCGTCCAGGTGCGCTCATTCACGAGGGAGAATGCAGCACCAGAATCCACCTCCATCATAACCGGCACGTCATTCAGCATCAATTTAACTCTATACGCTGGCACACGTAACGTCACACTGTCGTGTCGTGGCACAGTTGTGTTCTCCAATGTATAAATGCCATTAAGTTCCATATTCGAATCGTCTTCAGCGTAATTCACCTTGTCTGTCCGGCTTCTCTTTTTAGCTGTACATATTTTTTCGATGTGTCCCTTTTTCTTACAAAAATGACAGCTTGCGTTTATGAAACGACACACGCCTCCGTGACGATCTCCACATCTATAACACACCCGAACACTAGATTTAGACTGCATGGCGTTAACGTCCATAGGTTCATGGGACGTCACCGCCGAACCAGATGCTATCACGTCGCTGTGAGTTGCAGCAGCAGTACAGGACGCACCCTGCATCATTCGAACGTCCTTATCTGCGCTTTCTGAAGACAGCATAGCGTCCACCACGTTCTCATATTGCAACTTGTCTTTCTTCAAGAGTTCATACTGTAACTTGTGATCGTTCATGCCGCATACGAGTCGATCGCGTAGCATACGCTCTAAGTCCGTAAAATTACAACGGGAACTTATTTTTCTGAGTTCTGCTATGTATTCCGATGCCTTTTCACCTTCTTTTTGATTGCGTTTATAAAATTTATATGACATCGAAATCTCGTTAGGTTTGGGACTATAATGTTTGGTTAGAATAATCACAATTTCACAAAAAGTCACATCACTCGATTTTTTAGGTGTTATTAACGCCAATAGGGTTTCAAACACTTGTGAACCACACACTGTATAGAAATTAGCCCTTTGGGCGGCATCTGTGACGATTCCATTGGCTTCGAAACAGTATCTTAATCGGTCAATGTAATTGTCCCAATTGTCACTTTGAAGATTGAATTCATGAAATTTCACTGATTTACACTCCATTGTTCATAATTTATACCTCGTCGCCACTATTATGTCCAATAAAACACCGAATTTAAGTAAATACGTATATTGTGCTAGGTAGCATTGCTATGTGAAAAACATGAGTGAAAATGTATGAACTACCCGACTTAACTAATATTATTATAATCAAGAA
This sequence comes from Polyploca ridens, assembly GCA_951394255.1. Lineage (NCBI taxonomy): Eukaryota > Metazoa > Arthropoda > Insecta > Lepidoptera > Drepanidae > Polyploca > Polyploca ridens. The sequence continues at coordinate 17,602,594 of OX596251.1, forward strand.
TATTTAGCAAGTACCTACATAACCTATACAATATAAAACATGAATGAACATATGTTTATACATAACAATGTTATAAATGCGAAAGTGAGTTTGTTTGTTTGTTTGTTACGCCTTCACGCCTCAACTACTCAACGGATCATCATGAAATTTGGCATGCAGATAGCCTATGGTATGGAGAAGGACATATGCTACTTTTTATCCCGGGAACGCGAGTGAAACCGCGGGGGTCAGCTAGTATTTTTTAATACTTTAAGGGTGTCTGACAGGGGGTTTCCACCGTTCAAAGTATCTGACAATGGATGATGTGATTTCTATTATTATTCCAAATAAAATGTATAAAAACTGACATCCTTGAAAATATGGTATGGTGGTAAATGAAAATATGGTTCAGTAGGTACCCCGAGTGTAAAGAATTAACGTGAGTAAACTACCTATCGCGTTTCCGTTTACAATAAATTATTTGTTATGGGAGAATTAACGTTAATTCATTACACTCCAAGTAAATAAATACTAATAGTACCTTAATAGTAGGTACGTACGGCGCTTTAATTTATTTTTTAATGAAATGCTCATCTTTTAGTTTTGTCTTTGTTTCTTTTTAAGTAATCAGTGTATTTTGTTAAAGGTAGTATCATTTGAAAGCTAGAAGTTTATCTGATTGATAAGTAGAAATAAAATAAAAATATGGAACAAAAATCTAATAAAAATAACGATATTATATAAAAAAATGTTCAAAAAAATAGTGTTTTTTTAGATTTTTGATCTGTAACTTTAAAACTGGGTCATTGATGTAGACTTTTTTTGCATGATTTATTAATTTCATGATTTAATCTACAAACTCTCCAAAATAACTATGGGTCTATCTCTTTTCGTTTGTAAAATAAATCACATTGAATATACCTCGCGCTCGCACCTACGGTAGACCTTTAATGTGTCTGACACGGCAAACCCACCATCGAAAGTGTCTGACAACTGAGAAATCATCTTTTGATAGTTCATCAAGTAACATATATAAGTTTCAGCTTTTATAAAATGACGAAAGTTGAATAATATTTTTTAATACTTTAAGGTGTCTGACAGGGAGTTTCCACCGTTCAAAGTGTCTGACAATGGACGACGTGATTTCTAATATTAGTCCAAACAAAATATATAAAAACTGATCTTTATACTTTAACGAATTTGAGGTGCAATTTTTGACACCTTTGTTACCTGATAACTTCCAAAGCCACCGCGATCCAAACTTCATATTCGGGGATTGTTTTTACCTCTATTAGGGACATACATAGAGAAACTTCCAGGTTTTATAAAATGACGAAGGTCAGATCTTCGTGGGCTCTTACTCTATATTACTAAGAGGTTTTCTGTGAATGTCAACAAAAATAACCTTCAAAGATAATTAATAAAACTGCATAACAGCAAATGAAGGGCAGAAACAATTCAGTAAAGTGAAAGGAACTAAAGTTGTAGAATAAGTATTTTTAATAATTTGTCACCCTATTTAAAGTAAAGTGTGTAAAGTTGAATTTGTAAAATTAAATATAAGATAAGTAATATGTCCATAACCTAACATTATTTAATTAAACTCTGAGCACTGAGAATGTTAATAATCATTAAAAACATCAACTAAACAGTCTTCAAGTTATTATTCTCCCTACCAACACTGAGCATATTAAAATAATAGTTTCATTATGTATTGCTGTGAGGTCACTAAACTTAGATAAAAGTTATCATGCAAAATACAACTCTATTGTATAATGTTCTAGAAGCAGTTACCTTTCCTTTAGTGTTATGCTGGGCTCCCCATGCGGCCATCACATAGGGATCGTTCACAGACACACACACGATCTCCGAGATACCTTCGGACTTCAATTTATCGGCATTCTGTATATAGCCCGGCAAGTGGGTCTTTGAACAACCAGGTGTGAAGGCACCGGGCACCGCAAACAGTACAACTTTCTTCCCCGCCGTCAATTCGCAAATATTCACTTTATTCGCCGGAGAATCCTCGAACAAATCACCTGCCGGCAAATTGTCTCCAACCTGCCAATTGAAAACTTAATTAAGCCGGTAGTTATGTAATTTACTTCGTATAATGATTATAAACTTACTTTAATCTGTGCCATGGCTACTCGGGTTTTATGTAACGCTCGCGTGGACGACTGCTTCGGGAATGCAACAATACCACGAACAATCGACGACCTCGTGAGAAACATTTGTAGTTGGTTGGTTGATTATGTATTTTTTACTAGGTACCTACTATTGATCCTTCACTCACTTGCGGCTTGCGAAGAAAAACTTGTCAAATAACTTTGTGACTTTGACATTTGTTTGACCGACAGTGACGGCCAGGCGCCAGCCAACTTGACAAAGAAAAACGTTCAAAAACTATTATAATATTTACGTTAACTTCGAAATCGTTATAACATTCACCATACTGCAAAATAATAGCCTCGTAAGGTCTTACAATATTTAGTGATTCCAGCGCAGCCCAAGACAAATTTTGAAATTATAAAATTACGACCATCGAGGAACAATCCGTTCAATGATTAAGGCCCAGAGTAAAAAAATATATTTGGGACTTATGAGGATAGGTACCAACATTTCGTACATATTTTCAAGCTCAACAAAAAATATTATTTTATAAAATCAACCATTATTAAATTAAATTTTTGAACGAAAATTGTCTTTGGATGACATAACGTTTAAATATTTATTACCAGCCTAAAAGTATTCCAAATTTTTTTTAGCACCGCTTTTTTCAGAAATTGAGGGTATTTATTAAGTTTATTCCATAAATAAATATAGAATATAAAGTAAATTTTAAGAACTGTTGCTATTTGTAAAATAATTATTACTAAAAATATTCTAGCGAATAAAAAATCCCAAACTTAAATAAATGAGCTGACAACACTTGTCTAATTAATTGTTTATGGTTCAATTTTAATGAAGCATTTCGTTTGACTGCTTGTTTGTGAAATTATTTCATTTTTAGGTCGTTTTCCACGTTTTTAGATATGATAGTGCATCATACAAGTGTTTCAAAAGTGTGGCGTTGAGACCGGTTTAGAATATACCCTATAACATCATGGAGACTCCATCAATGGACACTGTTTACCAGGCAATCAGTGCCTTGTACGATAACCCCAATGCTAATGAAAAGGAAAAAGCTTCGGTATGGCTGGCAGATGTGCAGAAATCCGTGAGTAAATCCAACGTAAACGATGAATATTATTTATATTAATGTACACTATGGGGTATAATCATTGAATTCCAAGAATTAGATACATCCGACACACACTACATTTTGTATCCAAATTGCAGATACATTCATGGAAGATAGCAGACGAGCTCTTGCAGCAGAAGAAGGACGTTCATTCGTGCTATTTCGCGGCTCAAACAATGAGATCTAAAGTGCAACATAACCTGTCTGAATTACCTCCTGAAGCTACAGTGTCTTTACGGGACTCCCTAGTTTCACACCTGGAGGGTGCTTCGCCCGACACGACATCTGCGATCCTGACGCAACTGTCCCTTGCGTTAGCGGATTTAGCCCTGCAAATGCCCTCATGGCAGAATTGTATTAGCGACCTAATTAAATCATTCTCAAACAAAAATGACTATGCCCTACTAGAAATATTGACTGTACTGCCTCAAGAAGTCGACTCCTCAAATCTAAAACTTGGTGAGAACAGACGTGAAGAAATTAAGACAGAATTACGGTCAAACTCTCACATAGTCACCTTATTTCTTAAGGAAAGCATAAGTAGCTCACAAAATTCTCATGTTGCGTTAAAAATAATCAAATGTATGACGTCATGGATACAGGTCCGGGCTATAAATATACAGGAAGTGCCACAGAATGAGGTGATAGGTTTCTGTTTGCAGATATTAAGAGATCACAATTCAATTAATACTTTGCATGATGCTTCTTCAGATTGTATTTGTGCTTTATTGCATTGTATAGTGGGCAACAACAACAATGATAATGTTGAGGAGCTATTATTTGATAGTATAGCCTCCTTAGAGGAGAGCTACCACATGGCCGTGGCTCATGAGGAGGAGGAGAAAGCAGCTAATTATGCAAGAGTGTTCACAGAATTGGCAGAAACATTTTTAGGGAAAATAATTGTATCTACTGAAAGCGGGGAATCACATTTTGCTATGAGATCTTTGGAATTAGCATTGGTTTGTGTTGGATACCATGATTATGAGGTAAGTTAGTTTGTTTAAGGTATGCTATGCATAGTATATGACAGCTATTAGTAATTGCATTATTGATAAGCGGACTTGCCCCTCAAAGTTCACAGATGCGTTCAGTAGATATATTATTTACTAGCTGTGCCCCAAGATTTCACCTGCATTCCTAGGATAAAAAGTAGCCAAAGTCCATACCATAGGCTATCTGCATGCCAAATTTCATGGTGATCCATTGTGTAGTTGAGGCATGAAGGCGTAACAAAAACACAAACAGAGTTTGTTTGTGTTTTTGTTATGCCTTCATGCATACACTTTTGCATTTATAATATTAGTTAGGATTATTCATCAATACTTTAATAACAAATATGGTGGTATCCACATGATGGGGAAAACCTATTTTAATTTATTTATTTAGATAATGCTATGTATTCCTGAATCTTTAACTTGTCAACGTTTTTTTGTGAGGAATTATTGTCATTGCGAACACTTACAGTATTTCATTACTTTTACATAATCTTTTGTTGATGCTCCTTCAAAGTTTGCTGCCTCTTTCAGCTTCCCTGCTCTCTGTTAATCCAGGATTTTCAATCAAAAATTTGTAGTTTATGACACATCTGAATTGGCATACTTAAATTGGAATTACCTGAAATCCTTTCATAGTAGATGCCAATGCCATTCAAATATGAGTGGTTATAGGCTGTGCGTAAATAAATCATTCAGTCAGGACTATCAATGATTTGGTTGCAATATGTTTTTAAGAAAATACAACTTTTTGGTATGGTCAAATCGGCAAAGGTTAAATTGGTTAAGACTGTACAGTAAGAAATATGACGAATTCATGCCAGCAGCTGTTTTGCCGTTATTCAATGTTTTATCTATAACTATATGACTCAGTACAACATATAACCCTCCAGGTGGCAGAAATTACCTTCAACCTGTGGTACAGACTATCTGAAGAGATTTACCAGAGGGACTACCAGCCTCTGACGGATGCGTTCAAGCCTCACATAGAGAGGTTGATAGAGGCTCTCGCCAGGCACTGCCAGTGCGAGCCCGACCACTCAGGCCTACCTGATGAGGGAGATGAGTTTCATGTTAGTGTGTATAAATAATTATTAGATTTAAAGTTTATATATAGATATGCTTTGCTTGCCCTTAAATAATCACTAAAAATTTTATTATTATTTTCACATTTATTATGAGTAAGATAGTTAATGCTGTGCGTTCCATTGTTGTCAGTTACGAAAGTCATGGTACAGTATTATTACTAGACAATAAAATATGTACTTCAAGTATTTTTTTAATGATCCTGATTTTCCAATTTAAAATGCTTATCAAATTAAATTCTTAGTATCTTGAGGCACCTAGACCTGAATGTTATCTGTTAAAATCTTAACCATTCTCTATCTACCTACAGGATTTCCGTTTGAAAGTGATGGGCCTAATCAAGGATGTAGTGTTTATTGTGGGTTCGAGTTCTGTGTTCCGGCAGATGTTTGGTACCCTGCACGGTGACAACTCCTGGGAAAAGACCGAGGCTGCACTATTTGTTATGCAGTCTGTTGCTAAGAATATATTGCCGTGAGTATCTCTGTTTTAAATTAAGCTGTATCCATTTATATATGTTTATTTCATATAATAGATTTTGAATATTCAAAAAATCGGGTAGACCCGTATATATTCAGATCTTGTATGTGCTGTCATGACTTGTTTTATTTACATACATTTTATGAGTGATTTTGATGTGTTTCGTTCCAATATTCAGTGAGGAGTACGAGTACGTACCGAAGGTGGTGGAAGCGATACTGTCCATGCCGGCGAGCACCCACTGTGCCGTGCGCAAGACGTGCGTGCAGCTGCTGGGCGAGCTGTGCGACTGGATCGAGCGGCATAGCGAGTGCCTGGACCCGTGCCTGCGGCTGCTCATAGCGCTGCTGCACGACCGCGCTCTGGCCAGCGCCGCCGCCACCGCGCTGCAGGTAACACACACCACTACACTACACTACCACTACCGCAACCAGTGCGTGCAGCTGCTGGCCGACCTGTGCGACTGGATCGAGCGGATCATGAAACATTTGACTTTTCTGCTTCCAAATTTGTGCTCTGTGGTTATGTTTTCAATTGTCGCCTTTCATCTTGACTTTAGCCTTGACTTAGAACTTTCGTCTTGACTTTTGACTTTACTTTGGCCTTTCGACTTTAGTAATGGCATAAGACTTTTGTCTTGACTTTTACCTTACTCAGCCTTGACTTTGGCCGTTCGAGTTTAGACTTAAGCCTTGACTTAGGAATTTCGTCTTGAGTTTTATCATGTCTTTAGCCTTTCAACTGTGGTCTTCAGTTTTGTATTTCGCTTTGACTTTGATCGTTCGACTTTAGTATTGTTCTTTGACTTTAGGATCTTTCGTCTTTAATATTGACTTAGGACTTTCGTCTTGACTTGACATTCATCTTGTCTTTTGCCTTTCTATTTTAGTCTTGACTTATGACTTTCGTCTT